>JAWPHD010021056.1:0-29476 GCA_037043455.1 Cyrtodaria siliqua | reverse complement strand
AATCATAAAGTCCCAAGAGGTAGTCCAGTCATCGCACAAGTGAAAAGTGAAGCGCAATGACTGACTGTAGAGGGGTCAATCACTCAACATGCAGTGCGCTGTAAAACCAAAGGGTTATATCCTTTTCTGACGAATTCCCTGATTAAATTTGTAAAGCGGTCAGGAAACCCGTCAGACCCCTTTAACTTTCAAAGTTTATAGACCACATCTCCATAAAATGAGGGTTGTGATATGCCTAGTCGCAGCAGTGTCTTAAGGTTGGTGTTGTACTTTTCCAGCAGGCCCTCGTTACGGCGGTAGAAATTAGAGAAAGATCTACGTAGTTTGTGATAACGAAAACCCTGCTGAAGAAGTTTACTTGTAATAACTTGATTTCGATCATTGAAGTCTATAACATCCTTACACGCTCTAGCAAATCGAATGAGCTGGAGATATACACCCCGTATGAGGTAGCACGAGGTACATTTTCATCCAGGTGTGGATAGTTAACGATGTTAAAATTGAAATCATCTCTCTTATCATAGATTTTAGTATGAATACAATCATTTGAAATCGAGAGATGAAGGTCGAGAAATGCTGCTACTGTATCCGAACTGTTGGCTGTATTCAACGTGAGCTCTGATGGATAAATGTTAGTAAATATTATGAGCAAAGAACGGAATATCAATATTGAGTATGTCATCAAAATATCGAGAAGTATTATTAAAGGCATTAATAATTTCACCCTGGCTAGCAAGTGACAAACTCAACATAAAATCTCTTTCATTGCAGTAAAAAAACAAATCTGCAACAAGTGGCGCACAGTTATTACCCATAGGAATACCAACAACCTGGCGGTAAATAGTTTTACCGTATCTTATAAAGATGTTATCCAGAAGAAAACATAAGGCTCTGCAAACATCAGTACAAGTCCGCAAATTATACTTATCAATTGGGGCGTTAGTAAAGAAAGCCCTGACATTATTACAAGCTTGAAAAATTGTACCTTCTCTAGCAAATGTCTTCTGAAAAAGCGGAAGCAATTTTTCTTTGATAAGATTATGTGGTAGTGTAGTATACAGTGTAGAAAAGTCGTAGGTGCTTAGAGAAGAGGCATGAAAATGCTTACACCGTAGTTTGTCAAGAACTTCTCCAGAGTTTTTGATAGACATAAACAAATTGATTCCGGAGTTCTCGAAGGCTTTTCCGCAATATTTACAATATGTTCTTTAATCGCGGAAAGTCAGGAAGTGAATAGTTTTGAAATATTGGTCGTGGTACATGAACTAGAAATAGCGATATAACGTGCTTTGTTAGGAATTTTGTGAAGTTTGGTATCCAGTACATTGTAGGGAGCTTCGTCTGATTACTAATTACACAACCCTTTATAGTCTCCATAAAGGTCACATGCTGGGAAACAATGTCCGTCTCTAGCTGAGGTGTAGTCCGATAAGCAGAAGTGCTCGTTAGCTCAGCATTCAAAGTATTGATATAATGTAGTCGTCATACAATAATTATATTGTCTGAAGCTTTATCTGCTGGAACTAGAGCAAATTTAATATGTAAATTCTGAATACCCTTCTTAAGGTGCCGTAAATTGTAAGTCGATGGTCGTGGAAGTAGGGGTGGATTTGATTCGTAAAATAAAATACGTAATTCAACAATTTCTGAAATAGTTTTCATCCAAGCAGTAAGTGCATGTTTATCTGCTTTTTCTCGCTTACACCACTTTGTACAGAAATCCGTTAAAGAACCCGCAATTTCATTGCGACAGATATTGAAATCAATATCAGATGGAAAGCGATACGTAGACCCTTTGGCAATTAAATGCTGAATACTCATATCCTCAATTACATCAAGATTTCCAGTAAGAATGTGACCGGCAGGTTCGTAACAAAATTTAGAATTTTGACAATCTCAATCAGTAGGAGTAGATGTCTCGATCTCAAGATCCAAAACGATCCTATTATAATTGAAACTAAGATACCATATCTCGTTTAAAGGTGACTAAAACTTGATATGAGGAGGAAATGATTTTCTATTTGCATATAAATTTTATATATGTAAATATTTAATCACTTTGGAGTAATAGTGCGTCGTCTGCTAAAGATAGATACAAATTGAATAGGAAACGGCGCTAAACTGTAACGGGATTCATCTCTATATCTATAGTGCGGAGTTTATCTAATTCAACGGTAATGGATCGTCGTGAACGTGCCATTTCACATCATCGTTAGACGAAACATAAAATAACACATCGTCGATGAACGATATACAAGACCACACATCGCCGTTGGATGACACATAAAACAACACGTTGTCGGTGGATGATACATAAGACCACACTCGTCGATGGACGATACTTAAGGCCACATGTCGTCGATGGATGATACATAAGACCGTACGTCGTCGATGGACGATACATAATACCACACACACATCGTCGATGGACGATACATTAGACCACGAATCGTCGATGGACGATACATAAGACAACACATTGGCAATGGACGATATATAAGAACACACATCGTTGGTAGAGGATACATAATACCACAAATCGTCGATAGGGTATACATAAGACCACACATCGTCGATGGACGATATACAAGACCACACATTGTCGTTGGATGACACATAAAACAACACGTTGTCGATGGAAAATACATAAGACCACAAGTCGTCGATGGACAATACATAAGGTAACACATAGTCGATGGGTGATACATAAGATCACACATCGTTGATGGACGATAATCAGATCACGCATCGTCGATGGATGATACTAAACATCACACATCGTCGATGGAAGATATATAAAGTCGTCGATGGACGATACATAAGACCATACGTCGTCAATGGACGAAAGACGTCATGCACAGGTTTAAGACGGAATCGGTGGAGGTTGTTTGGTGACCAGAAACGATGAACAATAGATAACATTTACTTAAACATTATTCAATATTCATCAGTGAACATTTTATTGAACACTCCTTAATCGTCATAGTGATGAGTTTAGTAATAAGTGTTTTAATGAGAACTTTTTTTGTTGTTTTAAATTTATTTTATTTTTTATATCTAAACTTCTCTGGCACACACATAAATATGTTACATAAATAGATTTAAGATGGAATCGGTGGAGGTTGGTTGGTGATCAGAAACGATGAACAATAGATAACAGTGGACAACATTATCTGAAAAAAATATTCAATATTCAACAATACATAAATATATACGGTTGTACATATAGTTTTATATTAATAAATACTGATGAAAGGTGATCCTTTGGGAGCAACAAGCGCAATTAAGAGTATAAAGCAACTCGGTTTATTGAGTCTGTTCACGAGAAGTAATGTAAGAAGCAACACCTCTCAGACCCCCTAGCACCGGCTTAAGCGGTATTCTACTTCAAAGCCACCTATATTGCGGTCGTTGGTCTCAAAGAACCAGTAAAAATAACAATACAGATTCGTAGCACGAGGATACTTTTTACATCCGCCACACTGCAGTAAACGAGCCAGTGTGAATGTAAATAAATACTGATAAAGGCGATCCTTTGGAAGCGACATACACAATTTAGAGAATAAAGCACCAGACGCGGTTTTATTAAATCTGGTAATGAGAAGTAATGTATGAAACAACACGTCTCACTCACACTACCACCGGCTTAAGCGGTATTCTACTTCTAAGCCACCTATATTGGGCTCGTTGGCTCATGTTCTAATTCTGTCTTAGGGAGTCAGCCACCATATGTCCTTCTTAAGACAAACGAGTTAAAATTATTGAAATTTTGACTTTTGCGACAGTGTATCAAGTAACACTGTTGCAAATCGTAGTTAATGATTCAACAAACTGTTGTAGATTTTCTTTTATTCTTGGTATATAATGAGTGTATCACTTAGATCATGAGGAATTTATAACAAATACAATAGCTTCAGTTAACAAAATTTCCGTCATGTCACAAACTAAATGCATTTATGTCCAACCTATCAAAATCGATTCAGTTGTGTTACACCGTTATACATTCACTTTGCCTCATGACGTGAAATTTGGTGCCATCTTTGCCTAAGTCCCTTACTGATATGTGCAATTATGGATTTTAAATATTCTACTGTCATCTTGAAAGGTTATTTTAAGGCACTTTTTTAAATCATGCAATATTAACCCACTCATTTTAATAGACCATTATATAGGATGCAAAAAAAAGAAAAAATAGGGTTTGAAAGAGAGGAAAGGGTAAAGCAGAAAAAAAGAAGAGAAGAAAATAAACATAATGTGTGTTTCGGGAACATGTAAGTTGTTTTGTTGAAAAAAGAACCTCCATTTTTCGTTGTGCTGATTCAATGTATCATGTTTTAGAGAAATCTTCCTTTATATTTCAACGTCAGTCCTGTGAAGCTTGGAATGGTATTCATTCACGTTTTTGAGTAAATGAAATGATTTGTACAACTTATTATAAAATTGAGAACATCTTTGTTTATATTGGGATCTAAAAATCCAAACGACGTATTAACAGGTCACGTACATGACGTCAATGGTATTGTATACACATTTTAAAACTTCTCCGATAACCAATCAGTATTGAGCATTTTAATAAACCATTTTAGATTTTGAGTTCGTTACCGATTTGAACCGTTAGCACCTCAGTTCATATCGGTTCTGGAGACTTCTGGAGACTTCTGGTTACGCTTGGTAGAGCATTTGCCTCGCATGTTGGTATGCGAGGTTGGTGTCATCGGTTCAAATCCCGACCTGGTCATAAGACGTTATAAAAATAGTACTAGTAGCTCCCTTGCTGGACGTAAGGCATATACATGGTATTGCTAGTACTGGCAGGTTGTATAATGTGACTGGGGGGGGGGGGGGGGGGGGGGGGGGTATAACCTTGTAATAATTATGTCACAACGAATGTCTTCCTTCGACACAATTTAGTTCTATTGTTTGGGGCGTTTGTTTTTGACAAAGGTGTTTTGGACATTTTTGTATCAATAATTAGTTTTTCCTGATAGTATAAAAGAAATATAAAAAGATCGGACAGGGAAATAGCATTCAAGTAGGACAGTCAACCACGAAACACAGAAACAAACACGCAAACAGACAAAAAAGTAGGCAAAAGCAATAATAAATGCAAACGACATCACAAACACAAAAGGGTTGACAATAGGGCTACCGCCTTGGAACGGTCAATGGCAAAGTAGGCCACTGGGGGTTTAAATCGGTTCTAGGGTGCACCAAATCTCACACTTACCCTACTGTCATCCCATTAAAACAGGACAGTGTAAATAAAGAAATCCCCGCCATGATCTAATCTCTAACCAACAAGGCAGCATCAATAGGCAATATAAGTAAAACACAAATATGCTCGTGTAAATATAATACAAAAATACGATAGCCTAGAAAGCCAGAATGAAGGTACTCAATGACTTGGCAGAAGCCAGAGCAGTGAGAGAATAAACCATTACGGGCACGACAAGAAATATCATGGACAAACATCAAACGCCACCGTCCCAATGGGCTTTAGGTAGGCGTCATCATAGGGTCCATACCACAGCCTGTCCGGTCATCGTACAATTGAAGAGGAAAGCATAGTGGCGAACTGTAAAAGGGTCCACCACCAAGCATGCAGTACGTTGCAAAATGATAGGGTCATAACCTCTTTTGATAAACCTTTTAACAAGTTTAACAAAGATAGTATGAAAGTGATCATGACCAAGAATCTTACGAAGTTTATAAATCACATCACCATAGAAGTCAGGTTGTGATAGTCCTTGTCGCAGAAGAGTCCTTAAATTACTTTTATATTCGGAAAGAAGATCAGGGTTACGATAATAAAATTTTGCAAAGGTTTTACGAAGTTTATGGTAACGGTAACCCTGATTGAGTAACTTTTTAGTTATACAAACATTACGAATATTAAAGTCCTCAACTCGAGTACAAGCTCTATAAAAACGAATAAGTTGAGACACATACACCCCATAAGAAGTTGCTCGGGGAACATCCCCATCCAAGTGGGGATAATTAACAATGTCAAAATTAAAATCATCTCTCTTGTCATAGATTTTGCAAATTATTTTACCATTTTCAATCGAGAGATCTAAATCAAGAAAAGAAGCGTTATTATCAGATATATTAGCTTTGTTAAGCTGCAGTTCTTTAGGATAAATATAATTAACCATAGTTGGAAGTTAACTTTCTGATATCACAAAATATATTTCTTGATAATTATCAAGAAATTACCTTCTTTATATCAAAACATGAAATTCATGATATCAAGAAATTGATTTTTGTATTAATATTAAGAAATAAGTTTATATTTCAAGAAGTATTATTAAAATGGCAGCATTTGAATAACTATTATTTGTTTTCATTTCTTCATATAAAAATATCGCGTTCTTGATATCAAAATATACTATGTTAATATCAAGGATTCGATTTTATATGAATAATTCAATTTTTATATCAAAATATGCATTCCTTATTATAATTTATTAATATTAAAAATAACACTTATTTTTAGATATGAATATATCGATTTTTTTTTATATCAAGAATTACATTTGTTTGCAGTTATTAATTTTTTAATATCCAGTAACTGAATTCTTAATATCAAGAAAGCAATGAATACTTCTTGATATCAAGGTATAAGGGGGCTCCACATGTACCGTTCACCACGATGAACAGGCACCCGGACCGAGACAACCCTGACCGAAAATAGTGAGGCCTGCACTCACTGAGGCTGCTCATGTTAACCGAGTCCAGAGGATGAGCAAGATGATCATTGTTGAATGTTTACTAGGCTGAAGATGACAAACGCTAGTACCGTGACATAGATGAAATGGTATGCGACAACATGGTTATGTAGAAACTGCAGAATAATTAGGCCGTATGAATTTAACCTGAACTTAATGTTATGTCATATATGACGGTTCATACATATGTATACAACACAATATGTTCTAGTGTTCTAGATACGATTATCTGTCATATGGTATTTCACGCTTTTTAGGTACACATATGCCATTTGTTTACTAAAATTGTATATTTTTTATGCACGTAGACTTCTAAATTATTTTTTCAATCTTGATTTTCAAAATGTTACTGGTCATTTACCTCTAAAATGCGAATATGTGGAGCATTTGCATTCTTGATTTCACAAAACAATTAATAAATAGTCAATCGGCGCCCAATACTTATGAGGCATAAAAAATGTGTCAACCCATGTAAAAAATAGCAGGGAATGTATGCATAAAAAAGAGTATGAAAATGGACCTTTGGAAATGGCCGAAAACGACACATACGAAATATTGCAGTCACGGTTTGATTAAGACTGTTCATGAGCGGTAGTGAAATATGCTAGCTACCGCTCACGCTCTCTAGCACCGGGTTGAGCAGAACTCAATTTTCATAAAGTCAATAGTACAAAAATTTAAACCATCCCGAAGATGGCATGCATATGGCGGTGGACATGGAGTGTAACACATCTACATGTCGTACGGCGTATGGTCCCAGTATCTAATAAAATTGCCCCGAAGAGCGAAATAAACATAATGGAATTTAGTTGGGAGCAGCGGTTATGAATCCTGCATATCACAAGTAACAGTCAAAAGACTAAACTAAAAAGCAGACAACATATCCTATAAGTGGTTAAACAATACCCAGAGCCTTTAATCGGCTGGAGTAGTGGAACCACTGAATCGAAAATTAAGTAAAAAAACAAAAACAAAATGAAAAGGTACACCGATAATAAAATATAAGTATCAGGGATCAGCGATCTCCAAAGATCAAATGAATAACAGTACTGATTGCAAGCACGTGGAGACGTTTTACTGCTGCCACACTGCACAAGCCAAACAATCTGTATATTGAGAGTTCTGAAAAGCTTGGAAAAGGAGAAATAATTAGGAAAATAGGATGATAAACAGAGAAGATGTGACCATTTGAAGGTTGTTTTGAAACTGAAATGGGATCCCGCCATTTTGGGAACTATGGCGTCATAGTTTTTAATTACTATATATGGCAAATTGATAAATATCACTTAAAGCAAAGAAAATAAATGCAAATCAATGGAAAATCCTTTACTGGTTAAATAATGCATTATTAGATTTTAGTATAGTTTTTTTTTCATTCAAATTGATTTATTTTCCCCTATAAATCAGTAAATTATCATATTCATAAATATACCATATATGGTAATTAAATGTGATGTCATAGTTCACAAATGGCAGCGTCTATATCCGTTTCAAAACAAATTTCAGGGCGTCCGTGGCCGAGTGGTAAGAGTCTCCGACTTGAAAACACTTGCCCCTAACCGCTGTAGGTTTGATCCATCATGCGCCTTGAATCTTTATGTGAGGAAGCCATCCAGCTGGCTGGCAGAACGTCGATGGTTCTACACATGGTGCCCGCCCGTGTACAAAAATTGCTCGGAGGGGAACCTGGGGTCTTACTCCATAAGTGGAAGCTGGAAAGTCGCCATATGACCTTAGCTGGTGGTGCGACTATATAGTCCAATTCAATTTAATTCAAAACAAATTTCAAATAGTCTTTGTTTATCATCCGATTTTGATAATTATTTCATCTTTCAGAACTCTGTATGCCTACATTCTCTTTATTACAATAAGCGTATAGGTATAACCAGATCAGATTGGTACCAGCGCCTGTTTTAGCATTCACTGGTTGTACAGATTGCCTTGGCTGGCAGTAAAAACTAAAGTCAATACAGTCTAGCATCGTAAGTGCAAGCCAGAAACGTGTCAAGCGTTACAATAAATCAAACAGCAACGTAAGGACAGATTTCAAGAACGCTATTTCCAAAAGTCAACCAATTACTCCAATTAGTTTCTGTGACAGGTTTTGTTAGAGGTTGATATTAGTATTTATTAGCTTTAATGACCATATGAGATGTCTCGTTGTCTGTCGTCCGTTGTCCGTTTGCTTTGTGAATACGATAGCGCCTTCATTTAAATTTCATATTTATCAAACTTTGTCATGGTCTTTATATCAATAAAAGCTCAAAAAACTCGAACTCTAGTCAGATCGGATAGTAACAATAGAGTTATAGCCTTTATTTTACTGAAATATACCATAATTTGCCTTGTGAACACAATATGAGCCTTATTTTGAATGTTCGTTTGCTTGTCTTAATACTGGACAAATTTGAACGTCAACTAGATTAGATTTGGTAACGTTACAGTTATGGCACCTGTTTTACTAAAAATAAAAAAATCTGGAGTGTGAACACTCTACTATCCTCAGTAAAACCGAGTCGGATACTTTTACCTCTTGTTTGTGTGTGTTGCTTCCAATGGATCCCCTTTTCAGTATGTTTAACTTCGCACTAGCGTTTGTTAGTACTGTGTGGAGGCCGTAAAAAGTCGCCCCGACTAAAATCAGTAGAGTTATTACTTACTGGTCCTTTGGGATCATCAAGCCCAATTTTAATGGCTTCAAAGTAGAATATCGATATCGCTTACGTCGATGCTAGGAAGCGTGAGGGCAGTTGCACTTTACATTACCGCTCATGATCTGACTTACTATAACCCTGGCTGCTACTTTCATCTCTTGTTTGTGTTTGTTGCTTCCAAGACATCCCCTTTTCAGTATCGATTGACATTCACACTGGCGTTTGTTTATTGCTGTGTGACGAACGTAAAATGTCGCACCGATTACAAATCAATATTGTTATTACCTACTGGTCCTTTGTGATCATCAAGCCCAATCTTTGTGGTTTCAAAGTAGGATATCGCTTAAGTCGGTGCTAGGCGGCGTGATAGGTGTTTAAAATGATATTACCTAATAGACTAAAAAAATCAAGTTTGCTACCTTTCTCACTTGTTTGTGTTTGTTGCTTAAAAGGGATCCTCTTTTCAATATTTATTAACATTCACACAAGCGTGTACTTAGTGCTTGCTGTAAAGTAGCTGCAAAAAGTGCTAGGAGGCGTGAGAGGTGTTGCATTTAAATTACCTCTCATGAACATACTCAATAAACCCGAGTCTGCTACTTTTATCTCTTAATTGTGTTTGTTCCTTCAAAAGGAGCCCCTCTTCAGTATTTATTGAAGTTGACCAAACTTGACTAGACCGGGAAACATCAGAATTATGGCCCTTGATTTATTGAAACATGTTAAAGTTTTTTTGTAAGCGCTCAGTTACATTGATTTCTCTTTCCATATGATCTTTACCAAACTCTGCCAGATTATTTATATTAATAAAGGCTATAACATTTTAGAAAACAATTAGGATTAAAAGACTAACACTAGAGTTGTGACCCTTGATTTATTGAAAAATGCAAATATTTGCTTTGGTAAATAAACAGTTATAATTTTTTTCATCTGGTCTTTACCAAACTTGTTCAGAATGTTAAATAAATATCAATAAGTGATCGAAAAAATCTTGTTTCTGATCATTGTCAATTTTCTTACTTAATAAATAGAGGATCTTACATCAGTACTCACTCATTATTGAATTTATTAAACGAGTTGGCAAAATGATATAATGCCGAGCAGTTGATTAATGTTTTCATCTGGTCTTTACCAAACTAGTTCAGAATGTTAATATCAATAAAATGTCAATTTACTTACTTAATAAATAGGGGAAATTACATGAGTACTCATTAATTATTGAATTTATTAAACGAGTTGGCAAAATGATATAATGCCGAGTATTATATCATTTTTGCTAACGAGTTTAATTAATTAAATAATTAATGAGAACGAATGTTAGATTCTATTTATCACATAACTCACACATCGACTTTTTTTGCATTTTGCCTGTCGCTTTAACACGCGAAACCGACATAAACCGTGGGAATAATTGGATCATAATCATTATCGATTTTTTTGACAGCGCATACTAGGCTTATTTGCATACTTATATAACTAGTGGTATACCGGAAATATAGAATGGTGTTATTCCACTCACATGTATGTGATAAATCTTGTTTCTGATCATTATCAATTTACTTACTTAATAAATAAGATATAAACTATGTTGAAACCATCTCTCGTTTAAAGGTGACTAAAGCTTGATATGAGGAAGAAATTATTTCCTATTTGCATATAATTTTTATATATGTAAATACACTTCTCAAAACTGCTAACTACACCGCTCACGTTTTATACACTTTTCAAAACAGCCAACTACACCGATTTAAAATATGAATAATTTTGTTAATATCATTATTTCATAGTTGTTTGTAATTAAATAAACAAATAACACAAATCTGCACTATATGAGACAAATTTTTATTTTATTGAAAAACATTCAACCCATCGATATATATAACCCAAAACGTGAGCGGTGTAGTTAGCAGTTTTGAGAAGTGTATTTAATCACTTTGGATCTGTGTTATATAATTATGTGTCCTAACATAAAACGTTTATTTGCAAAAAAAAATAATAATAATAAAGAAAACAAATAAAAAATAATAAATGTTTTGGAGCATATGTGTTATTTCTTATAACATATTCATGGAGAGGGCCCCCTGTGGTGTGCATCACGATATTATTCAAGTACTAGTGCGTCGTCTGCTAAAGATAGATACAAATTGAATAGGAAACGGCGCTAAACTGTAACGGGATTCATCTCTATATCTATAGTGCGGAGTTTATCTAATTCAACGGCAATGGATCGTCGTGGACGTGCCATTTCACATCATCGTTAGAAGAAACATAAAACAACACATCGTCGATGGACGATATACAAGACCACACATCGCCGTTGGATGACAAATAAAACAACAAGTTGTCGGTGGATATACATAAGACCACACGTCGTCGATGGACGATACATAAGGCCACATATCGTCGATGGATGATACATAAGACCGTACGTCGTCGATGGACGATACATAATACCACCCATCGTCGATGGACGATACATTAGACCACGCATCGTCGATGGACGGTACATAAGACAACACATTGGCGATGGACGATATATAAGAACACACATCGTCAATTGAGGATACATAATACCACACATCGTCGATATAGTATACGTAAGACCACACATCGTCGATGGATGAAACCTAAGACCACACATCGTCGATGGACGATATACAAGACCACACATCGTCGTTGGATGACACATTAAACAACACGTTTTCGATGGATGATACATAAGATCACAAGTCGTCGATGGACGATACATTAGGCCACACATAGTCGATGGATGATACATAAGATCACACATCGTCGATAAACGGTAATTAGACCACGCATCGTCGATTGATGATACTAAAGACCCCACATCGTCTATTGACGATATATAAGTCGTCGATAGAGAATGCATAATGCCAAACATCGTCGATAGAGTATACATAAGACCACACATCGTCGAAGGACGGTACACAAGACCATAAGTCGTCGATGGACGATACATAAGACCATACGTCGTCAATGGGCGAAAGACGTCACGCACAGGTTTAAGATGGAATCGGTGGAGGTTGTTTGGTGACCAGAAACGATGAACAATAGATAACAATGGACATTTACTTAAACATTATTCAATATTCAACAGTGAACAATTTAGTGAACACTCTTTAATCGGCATAGTGAATTGTTTATTAATAAGTGTTTTAATGAGAACTTCGTCTGCCAAGTCATTGAGTACCTTCATTATACCAACATGCGTTAATTGTTTTATTGTTTGTGTTAACGCATACAATGTACAATGCTTAACTTTATAGCGAACAACAAAACTAACAAAATGAAACAATCAACATTAAGCGACATACGTATGTATACTTTATTCAAAGCACCCTTTTTAGCAATATATACTTTTTTCGTGGGGGAACATATTCGAAAACGAAAAAAAGAGACAATTAACAGACCTATAATATGGAATAATTCTGAGTTAAAGGTCAATAATAAAACAGTCATGATTTTATAGAAATTTGTTGTATAAGGGCCTACAATATTTGGATAATTTATATGATTACAGAGTAAAGAGGTTTTATTCTTTGGACAATGTTGCATATCTATCAGATATACCAATGTCTGATTTTCCATATGAAGCTAAACTTTGTATGCGTTAATTGTTTTATTGTTTGTTTTATTGTTTCTGTTAACGCATACAATGTACAATGTTTAACTTCATACGGAACAATAAATCTAATAAAATGAAACAAAGAACATTAAACGACATACGTATGTATACTTTATTCGAAGGACACTTTTTATCTCTAATTTACTCTTTTCTTGTATCAAGTATATCAAGCGACGTTAAACCAGAATCAAAGATACACATCTAAATAAACAAAACGTCGCAAGTATTCTTGAAAAATTCCAATCTGCAAAACATTAAACCAAGTTCCACTATAATTATCAAATAAAAAATATACCAACAATTATTGTAAAACAACAATACATATGGGAAGAATGTTTCTCAAATTAAACATTTGACTGGAAACACATACATAGAACATCTTCCACATCAACAATCTACACACAATTACGACATGTTCATTGTAAGTGCATCATGCGAACTGTTTCAACAAACAAGAAATTAACGGTAAATAACACAGTAAGCTCAAATCTGTGACGTTTGCGCTTTGGATGTGAAAATAATAATTCATTTGTTTTGGGAATGTATTCACGCACACGCTTTATGGTCTAATTTGCATAATTATATCAATGTTCTTATCAACTTAAATATAATAAAAAGCTACTCAATCAGGGTTACCGTTACCATAAACTTCGTAAAACCTTTTCTGCGACAAGGACTATCACAACCTGACTTCTATGGTGATGTGATTTATAAACTTCGTAAGATTCTTGGTCATGATCACTTTCATACTATCTTTGTTAAACGTGTTAACACGTTTATTAAAAGAGGTTATGACCCTATCATTTTGCAACGTACTGCATGCTTGGTGGTGGACCCTTTTACAGTTCGCCACTATGCTTTCCTCTTCAATTGTACGATGACCGGACAGGCTGTGGACCCTATGATGACGCCTACCTAAAGCCCATTGGGACGGTGGCGTTTGATGTTTGTCTATGATCTTTCTTGTCGTGCCCTTAATTGTTTATTCTCTTGTTGCTCTGGCTTCTGACAAGTCATTGAGTACCTTCATAGTGGCTTTCTAAGCTATTGTTTTTTTGTATTATATTTACACGAGCATATTTGTGTTTTACTTATATTGCCTATTGAAGCTGCCTTGTTGGTTAGAGAGTAGATCATGGCGGGGATTTCTTTATTTACACTGTCCTGTTTTAATGGGATGACAGTAGGGTAAGTGTGAGGTTTGGTGCACCCTAGAACCGGTTTAAACCCCCAGAGGCCTACTTTGCCACTGTCCAATCCAAGGCGGTAGCCCTATTGTCAACCCTTTTGTGTTTGTGATGTCGTTTGCATTTATTATTACTTTTGCCTTCTTGTTTGTCTGTTTGCGTGTTTGTTTCTGTGTTTTGTGGTTGACTGTCCTCCTTGAATGCTACTTTCCCTGGCCAATCTTTTTATATTTCTAAATTTATTTTAATTTAATTATCTAAACTTCTCTAGCATACACTTAAATATGTTGCATAAATAGGTTCATTGTTTCATTTTATTAGTTGTGTTGTTCCGTATGAAGTTAAACATTGTACATTGTATGCGTTAACACAAACAATGAAACAAACAATATAACAATTAACGCATACAAAGTTTAGCTTCATATGGAAAATCAGACATTGGTATATCTGATAGATATGCAACATTGTCCAAAGAATAAAACCTCTTTACTCTGTAATCATATAAATTATCCAAATATTGTAGGCCCTTATACAACCAATTTCTTTAAAATCATGACTGTTTTATTATTGACCTTTATATCAGAATTATTCCATATTATAGGTCTGTTAATTGTCTCTTTTTTTCGTTTTCGAATATGTTCCCTCACGAAAAAAGTATATATTGCTAAAAAAGGTGCTTTGAATAAAGTATAGATACGTATGTCGTTTAATGTTGATTGTTTCATTTTGTTAGTTTTGTTGTTCACTATGAAGTTGTACATTGTACATTGTATGCGTTAACACAAACAATAAAACAATTAACGCATACAAAGTTTAGCTTCATATGGAACAACATCAATTGAATTGAACTGAATTGGGTTTTAAGGCGCGCCAACACATTAAAGGTTATATGGCGCCTAACAGGAATGAACATGCCAGGCTCCATGTACATCGAGATAAAATATGGAGAACGGGCCTAGAACCTTTTCACCCTGAACTGTACAGTTGCTGCAAATTCTACTGTAGACACTCCATTTACGCTGGAGCCACGTTATAGTTTGTCTGCAACTGCTCTAGTGATATGAGCAAGATGGCACCTGAAACAATGCAGGGGTCATGATGAAGACCTTTAATGAACATGAACAAAAAATGATAAAATGAACATGAATTTGGGGGGTTTCTACCCCTCTGCCTTCCCCTCCAAAGGGCCCTATTGTTTGCCTTGTAACCAAATGGGGCTCCCGGAACCACACGGGGCGGATCTATTAAAACAATATGTATTGAAGGTTGCGATTAGATATCAACCTTTTTATAAGTTAAGTAGCCCCATATTGCGTACCTGTTACTTTAATTGTAAACGTTTAAGTCGGAGAAGAACCACAGGCGATTAGGTGAAAACTTGTGGAAGTTTGTGTTACAATACTAATATAACTATGAAAAGGGTTTAATTGTCGTGAGAAGGAATGGGACAATAAATCACACCGACTGACAATACTCTTATTCATATTGTGTCACAGCATACTGAAGTGTACCAAGTATACAATATGTGTTGTTTTGTTTCTGTTCGTGTTTGTGGTTGACCGTGGTCCTTAAATGTTACATGAACTGTTTGACTTTTATATCTACCTTATACATGCCAATGAAAAACTTTCATACCAAAATGACCTATGAAACTGTACTGTACTCAACCGAAAATGAAAACAATTCCTAAAATACTTGTCCGATGTTCATAGCCTAGCATGAGCTCATTTTCTTAGTTAGAACATTTCAAAGTAAAATATATAAATTTGACAGTTATTTGAACAAATTAGTTCCGTAAATGAAATAAACTCTATATTCCACAGTATTAAATAACACTGAAAGCAATCTATATTTCGGACCTTTAGGAAGAAAATGCCGAATACGTGTATCTATAATATCAAAATAACCAGTAATGACATGACCGGCCGGAGTATAGCAAAATAATTGAGATGTTCTACACTCGCATTCCTTAGGATTGTTATTTACTATATCAAGGTCAGACACTATTTTGTTGTAGTTGAAAACGATATTTCTAATTGATTTTTTTGTACTCTAAGCGATGTCATTCTGTTTTGAGTAGGTGCATTGTTACCTTTTGATTGGCATGACCAAATGTGAAGTTACTTTTAATTTATAAATACATGGAATAAAGTGTAACGCAATTTAAGGTAACAAATTATAGGATTTTCGGAATTATTGAAATATTTAGGAATAGAATCAACAACACTATTATCATGATTATCTCGAAAAATAATTTGTAAATTAGTAAAATCAAAGTCAAATAGGGTTACCGACTTGGAACGGTTAGTACGCAATAAGGCATACGAATTTAATTGATTTTATGTGTACACAACCTCGCAATTATCCTGTCTACATCGCCAAAATTGACAAAACAATGAAAGGAAATCTCTAACAATAAAGTCCACATCTAGGGAAATTAGCAAACGATACACTTATATTTTGTTTTACGCTATATAAAATACATATTAGAAAATTGTCATGGTGTCTCCAGAATTGTACTGATCCACCACATACAATTGCAGCCAAAGCAATAACCACTCTAGGGTATGACCAAAAAGCCTTTGGGACGAAAGTTCATACACCTACCTCCTTTGAGGATGGACATGACAAGAAAACATTTTATATCAAATACATGCGGCCTTCGTGTGTGAACACGTTTTATATCAATTTAATTCTAACTGAGGTTAAGTCACATTTGATTCACATACATGCATACTTATGTATGAGTACATATTATACCACATAAATGCAGACGATATCCCAAGCAGCAGGCTCATGTATTCGCCCTTGTCATAAGCAACACATGTGCTCAGTTTTCTTCTTGTACGCAGAATTATTCTCCAACAGTGCTCAATAAAAAAGAGAAACAAATCATTACAATGTTACAACACATTATCAATAATCTAATACTGATAAAAATGCATAAGTCTCGGGCATCTTTATAAACAGACTAAGGACTAAACAGTAGAGTTGTTTAGTGCTGTGTGACTGCCGTAAAAAGTCGCCCCGACTACAAATCAGTAGTGTTAATATTTACTGGTCCTTTGGGATCATCAAGTCCATTCTGTGTCGCTTTAAAGTAGAATATCGCTTAAGCCGGTGCTAGGAGGCGTGAGAAGTTTTGCATCTTATATTACCTCTCATGAACAGACTCAATAAAACCGAGTCTGCTACTTTTCTCTCTTGTTTGTATTTGTTGCTTCCAAGGTTTCAATTTTTCAGTATTTATTGACATTCACACTTAGTCTAGCGTTTGTGTAGTGCTTTGTGGCGGCCGTAAAAAGTTGCCTCGACTACAAATCAGTAGTGTTATTATTTACTGGTCCTTTGGGATCATCAAGCCCATTCTGTGTCATTTTATATTACCTCTCATGAACAGACTCAATAAAACCGAGTCTGCTACTTTTCTCTCTTGATTGTGTGTGTTGCTTCCAAGGGATCAAATTTTCAAAATGTATTAACTATAAAAAATCAATTATGTTAATCAAATACTTACAAGGTATGTGTGTTAGAATTCAGATTAAATCTGTACTCTGATCCTAATCCAACACTTCTCCACCATCCAACCCCCGCTCTCCCCCTTTCACTGCCCCCAACACCCACCCCCAATTATAAAAAAATAATAATTAATAAACGATACTCAGATTACGACTCCCAACGACTAATTTGTTTACTTTAAGCGTTGTATACCTACTTGATTTCTATTTGTATACAAATATGTGTGTCTTAAAAACAATACTGTTTGACTTAAACCATTATCATGTTTATTGTTTCAAATTAGAATATCTATTTCTGAGTAGCTATTGCTGACCAAGTGATAACATATATATTGCATTTATCTAGCATGTTATCTGTAATGTTACTTCTGGCCACAACTGTCGTACAACATTACTAAACAGGTGATACGTCTTCAGGGAAATTAATGTAAAATCTACATATACTCGTATCGTTGTCGGCAATTGTCATTTTCGTCAGTAGATAATTCGTTCTTAAAGGGACACTGTCCGTAAGTAAGCAGATATTGAGCATAACCAAATAACTGTCTGACTTTTATTCAGTGAAATATATACATGAAAACATGAGCATAGACACTAAGAAATCTGTAGTAATACATTCATGAGTTTGAAAAAAAAAAGCTTAAATTATTATTTGTAAATAAAGTGGGACCCACCATATTTACCTTTTCTGCGATCACGTGACTTCCATTAGCGCATTAGGTTTTCACCATAGTATTTAGTGCGTAATATGTATAGCCCGCTTAGCTCAGTCGGGAGCTAGGTCGACCACTTTACGTTCACTATTATTACCGCGAGTGTAATTTTAGTTTGGGCTGCGAGTTCAAACGCCCGAAATGGTTTCTCTTTTTTTTGTACCGCGACTGAATTCCATCAAGCAATCCTGCTTTAATTAGTAAATATTCAGTAATGTTTGGTGTGTAATGTTTGCGAACATAATTAGTGTGTGTTTCATAAGCTAAAAGTTACGGACAGTGTCCCTTTAAAATACTATGTTTGGTTCTGACTCAAGCCCAATTAACAATAACACAACATGCAATAGTATAATCGAACTGTTTAATCAATCTAATAATTGATTGACACAGAGCTGGACTACGTGTCATCTAAAGTTGTTGCTTCTTTTCATCTATGAAGACTATTTTGTTTCTATTTTAATATAAGCTTCGTCTCCTGTTACGAAATAACTGCCTTATTAGGCAAAGGTTGTCGTACAAGCCACTGACAAATGTACGGCAGAAGGTTCCACTGTTTGCTCATCTGTAGATCCTGCATTATTACATTTTATTTTTCACCATCAAAAGTTAAGCCGTAAGCCGGGAAGTCATCATTCCTGGACTTTATTCCGTCTATAGACGACTGCACTCATCTGCTAACTGCTGTATGACATAAGTATATTAATCATAGCTTTGTACCAGTATTAACTGTATCATGATCGCCTTTAACATCAAAAGACGAATAGCCTCGAACGTACAACAGGGTATCAATTCGTATTATTTATCCAATTAATATAACATTAGTTCATTTATTCGCTTATAGTTGTCATCTTTATTCCCTCTATTAACAATATAGATTGATTTATAGTTGGCTGACATTTTAATAAATCAAACTATACTGAGCAAAATACATTTAGCACATTAAATGCATGTCATTTCCATAGACACAAAGCCGTGTATGTTCGAAGTTAATGATAAAGCGACACAGAGATTACCACTAATAATACTACAAATTCATTTGTAAACTTTCGATGATAAAAGTAAAGTAAATAAGACAAAATATACTTTTATAGGTTATCGTATATCGTTCCTTACCTAGCATTTCTAACATCTTCAAACAAGTATATCAATGTTCCTATGCTTAATCTATGCACCTAAAATGTAAGGCTAAAGTTTTTTGTTCAGTATAGTTATCACTGGGTATGAACTCAGTCAATACTGAATACATCGATAATCTGTCACAGTGTCTCAACGACGCTATATAGTTATATAGTTGGTTTTCGTAGAGAGGCGTTTTCTGTATAGACTGAGTTCATACCAAGTGGTTATGATCCATTGACCGCTGCGTTTAAAATTATCTATCCCAGTCAATGTGGTTTTAAATTAGAATATCGCTTATGCCAGTGAGAGGGAGCATGCGAGGTGTACATGTACCTTATAATACCTCTCATGAGGCGAGTTGTACCTTATAGTACCTTTCATGAGAATATTCAATAAGGAACAGTCTGCTACGCTTCTCTCTTGTTATCTGTTAGTTTTAACCAAGGGGACTCCTTTTAAGTATTTATTTATATTTATTTAAAAAAAACAGTTTCAGTATTGTGGTACTAATTAAGCTGTATATTGATTAAATTGGTACACTATAAAAACGTTTATCAAAACTCTATCCAGGTGTTCATTTCATATAATAAAGTACATGTGCCGATTAATAGTCTAGGTTTATGTTTTAAATAACGTTAATTGAATGTGCATAAAATAAATTCGATGCTCCAGTTTTGAGAGTTGGCTGATTAACATGGTTAAAACCGATTATATAGTGTCCATGGAGTTTTGATTCTCAAAATATGTAAGTTATATATACCGCGTCACCATTAGGTTTAGGAACGGTGTACATCTATTGTAAAATTTGTTTACTGATGGCGGAATAGTAACTCTTTTTAATTTTCCTAAATGGTGTTCAATTTCAATTTGAACGAATTATTACAGTAACTGAAATGTCGGTCAATGTATCATATAATAAAGTGGAGTACTAATAGTGGAGTTAAATAATTTATTTATTCTTACCGACTAAATCAACTCAAAACACATTTCTTTTCATCCTTCTTTACCGTTTGTGGGATATCTGTCGTCACGAACTTTGTAAACTGGTTCTTCTCCAAAAGCACTCTTTGTCTAATTGATTTAAAACTGTATTGTAACTTAGTACAAATGTTTCAGGTAATTATTTATCAGGAACAATAAAGTCGATTCTTAGAGGTAATAATAATCACTTTTAAGTACATCAATAAACAGTGTATATCCAATTCAGGATGCAGAAATAAACAAAAATGATTTAATCAAGTATGAAAATACAACAGAGATGATTGTGTTTGTTACGGGGAATGTTATTAAAACAAAGATTTGTCAAACGATGAGACTCTTTGTATGTTTGACTGTCAAAGCAACTGCCTAATATTCGATGTTTTACTTCATCATTTCTTTAATACTAAATAAGATACACTAATTAAAGTTCTAGTGTTTCAAAACGCTTGAACGTTCTGCCAGTAATAGCCACAATAAAGAAATAGGCATTACCATTAAAAAACAATACTAATATTAAAAGTGTTGCATTTGAACTAATCTTTACGTACCTCCGTCCATCTGCAATTGTATCAGTTGATATATCGCTGCTCAAATAAATTGTGTTCACGGGAATATCGCTGCCTGAACAAACAGAGTCAATATGTGTATCGCTATCTGCTTTTCGGCTGTCAATAGGTATATCGCTTCTCATATGGAGTACGGCATGAGGTATATCGCTACCCATATTTAACGTTTCATGGAAAGTATCGCTTCCCAAAGTAATGGTGTCGGCAGGTATATCGCTGCTCGTAATGAGTTTGTCATGATGGATATCGTGTGTTATATTTATTGTATTAGTGTATATATTGCTTCCCGTGTGTAGTGTGTCAATGGCGATATCGGTGTCACGATTAAACGTTGGTGATAAAGCAGAGTCGTTTACCATATCATGTTCAACAGACGAGCAATTTGCATCTGCATGTTCATCTAGTCGTATCTTGTAAACGTTGACGTCGGTTAGATGTCCCGTCAATGAATGTGTATCATCGTTATTTATGTTCACTCCTTTAGCATTGTCACATGTGCTTGTCTTACTTCTTGCTGATTTGTTACTTTTGCCATCAAGCGTATCATGTGTGTCTTCAAGCTCTTTAGTTTGCTGATATGCAATGCCTTCAACGCTGATGCCATTCAGATCGGCTTGTAACTGCTTGATCTGACCCACTGCGTTACGAATAACATCACCTCTATGTACTTGTTTCTCTTCTAGTGTTTTCACTCTTGCTTTTAAATCTTAAACAAATACACGCAGAAATAATAATAAACGTAATCATTCTTGCCTACGTTTATATAAATGCACATTTTAAAGAATTATATTACAAAACGAATATTCACATAGATGTAATTCATAATATAAGATTTGGAAAAACATCAAACTAGAAGAAATAGGTTACAGTAAAATAACCATGTACATATTTATTAGATACAGATGAAGAAACGATATAATGTGTCTTATCAAAATATTACTTTGTTTTAAAAATACTACGTTTAGAGTTTTGCTCAGTATACATAATAACAAACCAAAACATCTATATTGTTTAGTATCTATGTTAATATTTATGAATACATTTCATGTAGACCGCAATCTAAGAATGAATTTTGTAATTAAATTGAATGAATACACAATAGTTCAATGGTACTTACCTTCTTGTAGATATTTCCTGATAAACAAAATATACAGACAGATTAGTATGTACATTGCATTGTATGCTATTATTATTAATAATACTTGGCATCAACACCTATAAGCAAACTATGTGGTACATACACTCATACAGTAATATATCACAGTACTCAGTGACAGTAGCTTTTTATACATACTAATATTATTAATACTAAATAAATAAAGAGAGCAACAACACAAAATGCAGCCAACCATACAACACGCATTAAAACAAGCAACAATTACAATGTTATTAAGAAGAAAGGCATGATACATCACATAGAGCTGCCGCATTGTAACGTGTGGACAGTAGAGCTGCCGCATTGTAACGTGTGGACAGTAGAGCTGCCGCATTGTAACGTGTGGACAGCAGAGCTACCGCATTGTAACGTGTGGACAGCAGAGCTACCGCATTGTAACGTGTGGACAGTAGAGCTACCGCATTGTAACGTGTTGACAGGATAGCTATCACATTGTAACGTGTAGACAGTAGAGCTGCCGCATTGTAACGTGTGGACAGTAGAGCTGCCGCATTGTAACGTGTGGACAGTAGAGCTACCGCATTGTAACGTGTGGACAGTAGAGCTGCCGCATTGTAACGTGTGGACAGTAGAGCTACCGCATTGTAACGTGTGGACAGTAGAGCTGCCGCATTGTAACGTGTGAACAGTAGAGCTACCGCATTGTAACGTGTGGACAGTAGAGCTACCGCATTGTAACGTGTGAACAGTAGAGCTACCGCATTGTAACGTGTGAATAGTAGAGCTACCGCATTGTAACGTGTGGACAGTAGAGCTACCGCATTGTAACGTGTGAATAGTAGAGCTACCGCATTGTAACGTGTGGACAGTAGAGCTACCGCATTGTAACGTGTGAATAGTAGAGCTACCGCATTGTAACGTGTGGACAGTAGAGCTACCGCATTGTAACGTGTGAATAGTAGAGCTACCGCATTGTAACGTGTTGACAGGATAGCTATCACATTGTAACGTGTAGACAGTAGAGCTTCCGCATTGTAACGTGTGGACAGTAGAGCTACCGCATTGTAACGTGTGAACAGTAGAGCTACCGCATTGTAACGTGTGAATAGTAGAGCTACCGCATTGTAACGTGTGGACAGTAGAGCTACCGCATTGTAACGTGTGAATAGTAGAGCTACCGCATTGTAACGTGTGGACAGTAGAGCTACCGCATTGTAACGTGTGGACAGTAGAGCTGCCGCATTGTAACGTGTGGACAGTAGAGCTGCCGCATTGTAACGTGTGGACAGTAGAGCTGCCGCATTGTAACGTGTGAACAGTAGAGCTACCGCATTGTAACGTGTGGACAGTAGAGCTACCGCATTGTAACGTGTGAACAGTAGAGCTACCGCATTGTAACGTGTGAATAGTAGAGCTACCGCATTGTAACGTGTGGACAGTAGAGCTACCGCATTGTAACGTGTGAATAGTAGAGCTACCGCATTGTAACGTGTGGACAGTAGAGCTACCGCATTGTAACGTGTGAATAGTAGAGCTACCGCATTGTAACGTGTGGACAGTAGAGCTACCGCATTGTAACGTGTGAATAGTAGAGCTACCGCATTGTAACGTGTGGACAGTAGAGCTGCCGCATTGTAACGTGTGGACAGTAGAGCTACCGCATTGTAACGTGTGGACAGTAGAGCTATCACATTGTAACATGTAGACAGTAGAGCTTCCGCATTGTAACGTGTGAATAGTAGAGCTACCGCATTGTAACGTGTGGACAGTAGAGCTACCGCATTGTAACGTGTGAACAGTAGAGCTACCGCATTGTAACGTGTGAATAGTAGAGCTACCGCATTGTAACGTGTGGACAGTAGAGCTGCCGCATTGTAACGTGTGGACAGTAGAGCTACCGCATTGTAACGTGTGAATAGTAGAGCTACCGCATTGTAACGTGTGGACAGTAGAGCTACCGCATTGTAACGTGTGAATAGTAGAGCTACCGCATTGTAACGTGTGGACAGTAGAGCTACCGCATTGTAACGTGTGAATAGTAGAGCTACCGCATTGTAACGTGTGGACAGTAGAGCTACCGCATTGTAACGTGTGAATAGTAGAGCTACCGCATTGTAACGTGTTGACAGGATAGCTATCACATTGTAACGTGTAGACAGTAGAGCTTCCGCATTGTAACGTGTGGACAGTAGAGCTACCGCATTGTAACGTGTGAACAGTAGAGCTACCGCATTGTAACGTGTGGACAGTAGAGCTACCGCATTGTAACGTGTGGACGGTAGAGCTTCCGCATTGTAACGTGTGGACAGTAGAGCTACCGCATTGTAACGTGTGAACAGTAGAGCTACCGCATTGTAACGTGTGAATAGTAGAGCTACCGCATTGTAACGTGTGGACAGTAGAGCTGCCGCATTGTAACGTGTGGACAGTAGAGCTGCCGCATTGTAACGTGTAGACAGTAGAGCTTCCGCATTGTAACGTGTGGACAGTAGAGCTGCCGCATTGTAACGTGTGGACAGTAGAGCTACCGCATTGTAACGTGTGAATAGTAGAGCTACCGCATTGTAACGTGTGGACAGTAGAGCTGCCGCATTGTAACGTGTGGACAGTAGAGCTACCGCATTGTAACGTGTGGACAGTAGAGCTACCGCATTGTAACGTGTGGACAGTAGAGCTACCGCATTGTAACGTGTGGACAGTAGAGCTGCCGCATTGTAACGTGTGGACAGTAGAGCTACCGCATTGTAACGTGTGAACAGTAGAGCTACCGCATTGTAACGTGTGAATAGTAGAGCTACCGCATTGTAACGTGTGGACAGTAGAGCTGCCGCATTGTAACGTGTGGACAGTAGAGCTACCGCATTGTAACGTGTGGACAGTAGAGCTACCGCATTGTAACGTGTGAATAGTAGAGCTACCGCATTGTAACGTGTGGACAGTAGAGCTGCCGCATTGTAACGTGTGGACAGTAGAGCTACCGCATTGTAACGTGTGAACAGTAGAGCTACCGCATTGTAACGTGTGAATAGTAGAGCTACCGCATTGTAACGTGTGGACAGTAGAGCTGCCGCATTGTAACGTGTGGACAGTAGAGCTGCCGCATTGTAACGTGTGGACAGTAGAGCTACCGCATTGTAACGTGTGAACAGTAGAGCTACCGCATTGTAACGTGTGAATAGTAGAGCTACCGCATTGTAACGTGTGGACAGTAGAGCTACCGCATTGTAACGTGGGAACAGTAGAGCTACCGCATTGTAACAAGTGGACAGTAGAGCTACTGCATTGTAACGTGTGGACAGTAGAGCTACCGTATTGTAACGGTCAATGGAAAAACAGTTCGCTGAGTATTTTAACCATGATATCGGGTGCACCAAACCTCACTTTTACCCTATTGTCATCCAAATAAAACGGAACTGTATAAATAATGAAATCCACGGAAGGTTTTATTCTCTAAAAAGTAAGGCAGCATTACTAGGCAATATAAATATAACACATAGCTGATCATATATATTTGAAAAGAAAAACCAGAACCTTGAAAGCCACAGTGCAGGTTTACAATGACTTGGCAGAAGCCAGAACAACAACAAAAACAGGCAGTTAAGGGTTAGAAACAAACATCAAACACTACCGTCCTTCGAGGAGTTAGGTAGATGTTATCATATGGTCCACAATTTGTCCAGTGATCACAAAGAGGAAATCGTACGAAAATGTTCCTTTAACAGTCGTAGAAAGACTTCTAATTATATTTACATTTTGACCTTGACCTTTAAAACCAACTGTCAGACCCTTGATTTGAACCCTCGTTGTTGTCTACGCACTCTAGTAGGCAACCAATGTGCTAAATAAATTCACCATCCTTCAACTAATGTAGGAGGAGTTTAGGCTATGAGGAAACATTAAAAACGCATGACGACCACATATGGCCTCAAGTCTTCTCCCCCGGGAGGAGGGACCGTATATAAAATCGCCAAACCCGTTCCATATGGTAAATGATTATCTTACATTACTCAATGTAAAACATTTCATTAACACATATTGAAAACTGTGACTTTAATGTTAAATTTGGTGTATTTGATCTTTTGACATTTAACTTTGACCCCATTTGTCAGACCCATATTCGAAACCGTGTGAAAAATCCGTATATCAAATTGCAAAGCCCGTTTCATATAGTATGCGTATGTTATACATTATAGCATGTAAGACATTTCATTAAAATTATTGAAACTCGCGGGTTTAATGACTGTTCATTTTGGTGAATTTGACATTTAGACTTTGACCTTTGGCCCCAAAGACCATACGCTGGATTCGAAACCTTTGTTGTCATGTACACTTCCTACGCAACCAATGTACTCAATTGAAACCACTCCTTCAGGAGATGAGATTTGGTTAAGAGGAAACACTAAAGATGCATTCATAAATCCCCTCCATCGTGGAGGTGAATCCGTATGTAATCTAATCCCCAAACCCGTTCCATATCGAATGCAAATTTCATAACTAACAGCATTTAAGATTATTCTTTTTAAATCACGGGTGCAGTGTGGCGGCAGCAAAACGTCTCCCCGCGCTTGCAATCAGTACTGTTATTCATTCGATCTTTGGAGATCGCAGAGCCCGATGCTTATATTTAATTATCGGTGGTACTTTTTCATTTCTTTTTGTTTTCTTACTTATTTTCGATTCAGTGGTTCCACTACTCCGGCCGATTGAAGGCTCAGGGTATTGTTTAACCACTTATAGGATATGTTGTCTGCTTTTTAATTTAGTCTTTTGACTGTTACTTGTGATATGCAGGCTTCATAACCGCTGCTCCCAACTAAATTCCATTATATTTATTTCGCTTTTCGGGGCATTTAATTTTATTAGATACTGGGACCATACGCCGTACGACATGGGGAAAAAGATATATAAAAAGATCGGACAGGGAAGGTAGCATTCAAGGTGGACAGTAAACCACAAAACACAGAAACAAACACGCAAACAGACAAACAAGAAGGCAAAAGCAATAATAAATGCAAACGACATCACAAACACAAAAAGGGTTGACAATAGGGCTACCGCCTTGGAACGGTCAGTGGCATATACTCCATGTCCACCGCCATATGCATGCCATCTTCGGGATGGTTACAATTGTGTACTATTGATTTTATTAATATTGAGTTCTGCTCAACCCGGGGCTAGAGGGCGTGAGCGGTAGCTAGCATATTTCACTACCGCTCATGAACAGTCTCAATCAAACCGAGACTGCAATATTTCATATGTGTCGTGCTCGGCAGTTTCCAAAGGTCCGTTATCATACACTTTTTTAATATTCATGTTGGTGAATTTGATCTTTTGACGTAGAACGCTAGCCCCTGGGATAACACACTGGATTCGTGACCTTCGTTGTTATCTACAAATCCTAAGCAATTACTGTGTGTTAAATATGAGCATACTCCTTCAACTGATGTAGGAGGAGCTTAGATAACGAGGAAACAATATAAATGCATGCTGACGTCATATGAAGGTAAGTCCACTCCACTTGAGAGGAGAAACTCTAGGTCAAATCTCTAAACCCATTCCATATTGTATGCATTTATCATTAATATATAATATGTAAGAAATTTCATTTAAAAACATTGAAAATTGTTTTTAAATTCATTATGGTTAATTTGACCTTTTGATCTTGTCCTCTGGCCAATTCGTTATCATCTACACATCCTGAGTAACAGCAGCACAAAATATGAACACTCTCCTTCAACTAACGGAAGAGAGTAAATACGGAAAAAGGGGTCCCTTGGAAGCAACAAACACAAAAGATAGAGAAAAGTAATAGACCAGGTTTTATTGAGAACTTTCATGAGAAACAATATAATTTGCAACACCTCTCACGCCAACTAGTGGTATTCTTCTTTAAAACCACAAATAATGGGTCAAATGACCCGGAAATGTCCAGTAAGTAATAACATTACCTATTTGTAGTCCGGCGACCTTTTACAGCGCTACATGCACTAAACAAACATTAGTTTGGTTACAAGTAAACCTGCTTGACGAAATGACGGATGGACGGACGGGCAGATGGAACCGATCACAATATAGTCGCTTTTTCTTCGGAAAGCCAGGATATAAATATGTTAAATCTAAGAAAAGTGGTGAAAAGGACAAATATTTAATGATACCAAATAGTTCCAGGAAGTGAATAAAAACGAAAAATTTCGAAATTGTGAAAATTAGATCATGTGTTTCACTTATTTATTTTTTAACCACCTACAAATTAAAACTTTGTTTGTTGTTTTACTAATACAAACCGTGTAGACAATCCGTCATAATGCAATTGAGTAAAGTCAAGCTGGTTGAACTTCTGTTGTATGGTCGTGTTCGTCTGGCACACTTCGAGTAATAACCTGTCCGTTTCCTGTATCTGGAACAAAATATGATAATACCTTATACTAGTGTTGTACACTTTGATAGATGTTTGAAAACGTATTCCTATAATCCTTATAACAACATAAATACATACAGTCAAAATATATGTCATTCCCAACAAGGTCCCCAAGAGCT
Source organism: Cyrtodaria siliqua (assembly GCA_037043455.1). Taxonomy (NCBI): domain Eukaryota; kingdom Metazoa; phylum Mollusca; class Bivalvia; order Adapedonta; family Hiatellidae; genus Cyrtodaria; species Cyrtodaria siliqua. The sequence goes on along the minus strand of JAWPHD010021056.1, from coordinate 710 downwards.
GCACCTAGGGAATCGACATAGAAACATGTATACATCAGTCCCTTGATTATGCATCTCCAATATTATCTCTTCCCCGGGGGCCGAGTGGTTTCGCTCCTTCGTTTTTTTTATAAAACTAAAACATCAACTCATACCTATCAGTATGTTTGCTTTTTGCTTATATCCTCAGTTTTTGTCATTTTGGAAATAAAATGTTTTGCTACATTTGTTTTCAAATCATTCGTTCTAGTCCATTTAGTTTTAACATACAATGATTCCTCATTCACTTTACTGAATTGTACTGTATTCCTGTTTATTCAAAGTATCAATGACCATTTTCAAATAAATACTGAACAAAAGGATTCCTTGTAAGCAAAAAACACAAACAAGAGAGAAAAGAGGCAGAATCGGTTTTATTGGATACGTTCATGAGAGGTAATATATTTTTGCAACACTTCTCAGCACCGGCTTAAGCGGTATTCTACTTTGAAACCACACAATATTGGGTTTGATGATCCCAAAGGACAAGTAAGTAATATCTAGTGTGTTTGTCAATACATACTAAAAGCAACAAACACAAACAAGAGAGAAAATTAGCAATCTCGGTTTTATTGAGTCTGTTCATGAGAGGTAATATAATTTGAAATATCTTCAAGCACCCTAGCACCGATTTAAGCAGTATTATACTTTAGAGCAACACAGGACTGGGTTTAATGTTCTTAAAAGACCAG
>JAWPHD010021055.1:0-29477 GCA_037043455.1 Cyrtodaria siliqua | reverse complement strand
CATTTATTATGAGGCAAAATAACTTAACATATTTGAACGCAACTAAAGATGGATCAGTAAATATGTAGTCCATATCGCACGTGTAAATTAACATTGCCTGGTGTAATACTGCATGTTATCAATATGAAACTAATACTTCGCCTCAAAACAACCAAATCTCGATGTCGTTTGCATTTATTATTGCGTTTGCCTTCTTGTTTGTCTGTTTGCGTGTTTGTTTCTGTGTTTTGTGATTGACTGTCCTCCTTAAATGCTCCTTTAGGCAATAAACATGTAAATGTTATGCCAAATAAAATATTGAATTGAATTGAATTGCTACTTTCCCTGTCCGATCTTTTTATATTTCTTGTTATTTAGCGCTTGATGAGTTTGTGTGCTCGCGCTTGTTATTACGTAATGCCTATTTAGTGTTAAAAATGCTACAACATACCAATAAATATCAGTGGTCTAGTGGATCAGCGTACATCTTTCAAAACTTACAAGGGCAAGGCTGTGATTCAAATCCTGTTCCGGGCAACCTTTTTTTTATCACATATATTATGGAGCAGTATAGTTATCGATGTTACCTGTACGGAGGCTAAATAAAAATGTGAAATTATACGCATCGATTTCTGTTTATATACCGACTTTTGGGTGTTCGTCGATTTGAAACTACTTCACACGTGATTCATTCATATTCATGAGTTATTACCAGTTAAAATAGGGACTGTACAACTGTAAGTCAGATAAGGAAATTACTTCAAAATGTGACCAAAATCAAATTTAAGTCAAACAAATGCCAGGATATGTGTTGGTTTTCTGTACGAGATAAAACAATATACAATTGATATTTTTGCGTAAGTTTTTGCATTCAACCTGTACAACAGACTGATATTAAAGATTGCGAATAATATATCTAAATCTGAAATTATTTGAGTTCAGAATATTTAATTTTCGGTTTGAACATTTTGTAAATAGAATACCAGAGAATATAGGGGAGTTAGATATGTACAATATCAAGTGCAATGTTATTCCGAACTCTACTGTGCTGCAGCTTGGCGGATCCTTCTCTTGGTACTTGGTTAAGAGAGACTTGGAACATTTACACACACACACAATATCGTTACATGGATAAATGGTGGGCTTAAATGTATCTTAAACCCTTATCTATACGAACTAGAGTGAACAAAAAACAACACTAATACTATTTAATTGATGAAATGCCATATCACAAAAAATAATAATCTGAAAATATCTTATTTTTAAAAATTATCTGAATTTATTTTAAAATGCTTAACTTTGCTTCGTTAACACTCAAACTCCTTATTTTTAGCTCGACTATTCGAAGAATAAGAGAGCTTATGATCAGCCCGGCGCCGGCGTCCCACATCAAGGTTTGCGTGTAAGCTGTGTTTACAAGTCTATATCTCTTACATTTCTTATCCTAGCACAACCAAATTTGGCCTTGGGCTTCCTTATAGCATTATCTTAAGGGCTGCATAAGCAATTTTGGTTCCTATAACCCATGGGCTCCAACGGAACTCAAATTATGATAGCCCATAAAATGTGTCTCATTTCACATCAAATACTGCGTGTAAGTTGTGTTTACAAGTCTTAATCTCTTACATTTCTAACCATAGCACAACCAAATTTGGCCATTAGCTTCCTTTTAGCATTATCTTAAGGGCTGCTTAAGTAATTTTGGTTCCTGTAACCCCTGGGATCCAATGGAACCCAAATTCTGATTGCCCTTAAATGTGTCTGTTTCACATCAAATTTTGCGTGTTAGCTGTGTTTACAGGTCTACATCTCTTACATTTCTTGTCCTAGCTGAAATAATTTTGGTAATTGGTTTCCTTATAGTATGTTGTAAAGGGTTGGGTAAGTAATTTGTCTTTTTAAAAATGCTGGGCTCCCATGGAACCCAAATTGTGATGGCCCATAAAATGTGCAATAAAGGCTGATCTAGGTTTGCATGTAAGCATGTATATATCTATAATTTTGGTTTGGGATTTCTTATAAAATTATGCATCTTATTCATACTTCACCCATATTGGGGCATGAGCTCCCTCCTCCACCCCTTCACCCCCACCCCCTCACACCCCCACCACTCCACACCTTATTTTTGTATTTGTTTTATTTCTGTGTTGCTGTTGTCAATTCTTACACATGCTGCCCCTTCCCCCAACCCCCGCCTGTCAACCCCAATCCCTCCCCCTACCCACACACACACTTGAAACTCTATTTCTGTGTTGTTTTAGTCAAAAGTCAATTCTTACACATAGTTTCTTACACATATATATGTTGCCTCCTCCCCAACCCCCCGCCTCCAAACACCCCACTTTTTTTTTTTTTTACTTATTTCTGTGTTGCTTTTGTCAATTTTTACACATGTTGCCCCTACCCTGTTTTTTAAAATATTTTTTGATATTTTTAATTTTTATTTTTACATATTTCTGTGTTGTTTTGGTCAATTCTTACACATAGCTATTCCCCCCCCCCCCCGCACACCCCCCCCCCCCCCCCCCCCCCCCCCCCCAACACACATATAAAATTGTTTTGGTCAATTCTTACACATATATAGCTATGTTGAATGTTGGATGCGCACCCCCATTGGTTTATGGGCTCCCCTCCCATAGAGGACAGTGGCAGGGGAATTGTTTTCATTTTATCTTCCATTATTTCGATATTAATATTTTAATTTGAACACAATCATTTACATATAAAACAATTAAGATTAAATTCAGATACACAGATGAAATATCAATATAAAAAAAATGAAATGAGGACACAATCAAAATTGCCAGATATCAGCTCCCTCCCCGAGTTGCCTTTCGACCACAAATTTCTTTAAAATGACAGCAATTTTGAATTAAAACAGATAAAAATAATAAAAGTTCACATAATTTTATATCGGCCCGAGTTTCTATACAAGCCCCATCCCCCAACCCCACCCCACATTGTTTTAGCTTGTTTTCTGATGGCATATACTAGCTATATATAATTTATTATTCTCTGAAAAATAGTCGAGCTGCGCTGTTCTCCGACAGCTCTTGTTTCATTTTGTATTTACCATATATGTGCAAATGTAAATATCAATAAAAGCTCGAATGAGTTTGAAAACAAGCTTACATATTTAATTACACTACATGACACACCATGGGCAACCCTCCTTATCAAAAATCAAAAACATTGTTTAGGTTACACACTAGCTCCTTGTGCTGTATTTGATCTTTATCAAAGTTGGTCAATTTATTAAACATCAATAAAGCGCGGATACGTTTGAAAACCAGCTTTATATAACTAACCCCCATGCTACTCCGTGGCTCCCTTCCTCGCCCTTTACCCACCGCATGCATCAACTCTAATGTGATGTACATTGAAGGATTCACACCACTATTATCTCCCTTGAATACTCGTGCAGATGAAGGAGTAGATAAAAAAAAAAAATTCGCTTTTCTACATTTTACAGGATACATTGATTTATCGTTACCAGGTTCTAAATCTACAGCATTTTAGGAAGAGATCACAGAAAAATGTATGTTGATATAAGATTTCTAGCTAATTCTGCCTGATTTTACACATCATGGGTCTGTCTAATCACCACGGGGTTGTATTTTTGTCTAAATTTTGATAGGTGTCACGCAAACATGAAATTAAAAAAAGTTCAATCTGGTAAATATTTGTTAAATGTGTTTTAAATTGCAGATATTGGATCAATGAAGAATTTAAGCATAAATACATGTTGTAAAATCTGTTTATCTGTATGCCACGAACAAAAACATTACAATGGGACCTTATGGAAAATTAATTGTGGTGTGAGACGTGAAAGATTCTTACGCGGAGGAACTATACAAGTTAGACAATGTACTTACACATACAAAAACGTTATCGGTTATGGATTAGATGAAAAAGTTTACATGGTCATTCTGATGTCATTTTAAAGCTTTTATCTATACGAACGAGAAAAAACTATTAATTTTTCTGCTGAAGATCTAGATAGACTGAACTAATTGTAATGGCTTCATGTCAGGCAACATGCAGACATTGGCGTCATAACTTCTGCTCATAACTAAATTCCATTTTGTTTATTTCGCCCATTTGCACTCCACTTGCTTGATTTGACAATGTGATTCTTACTAGAGCGTTGATCGTCACCAGTGATTTTTATCTTTAAATCAATATATATTACTTGTTTTATGTGTTGCCTAACATTGTTATAAATTGTGCTCAAAACGATTCTATCCTGAACTGAACCTGCAACAACTGTCCTACCTCTTTTAATATTCTAGGACTCGTCGAATTAACTACTGTGATTATTTCATCACTGAATTATTTTGAGTTGGGTTTTTTTACCTTAAAATAAAAAGATACTCCTCTCAATTTTACACATTTCATCCGTTTTTGAGGACCTTATTAAGACGTCTGCATAAATCCTCAAAGGACTTTTAATGTTTGTCTTATATCTTGTCTTGTCGTACCCTTAATGGTTCGTTCTCCTGTTGCTCTATCTTCTGCCAAGTAATTTAGTACTTGCATTGTGGCGTTCTAGTCTTTTGTTTTTATATTCATATATACATGAGGACCTATGTGTTATGCTTATACTGCTTATTAATGCTGCCTTGTTTGTCAGAGAATATAACCTAGTCGGGTTTTCTTTATGTTCCGTTTTATTGGGATAACAATAGCGTAAGAATGAGGTATGGTTCATTCTAGAACCTGGTTTAAACCCAGCTTGTTTTGCCACTGACGGTTACAAGACGGTAGCCCTATTGTCACCATGTTTATGTTTGTGATGTCATATGCCTTATTTCTTAATAACTTTGTAAGTGTCGTTTGTTTTAATATGTGTTTCTGGTTGACCGTGTTCTGTGAAAGCTACATTTCCTGTTCGATTTCTAGAATTTACATACGAGACAGCAACGAACACAAACAAGAACTAAAAGAAGCGAGCATAATAATTCACTTAATATACTAGTATGTTGGCTAGTTCTATACTCTGTAAAAAAAGTTTTGGTCATGGCAGTGTTTGAACCCTTACAATGATCGCTGAACCATGACATTCGACCATAACCCTTATTATCTCAGTTGTTAATTCACAATAGATCAACAATCAACAATAATTATCGTTTACAATGAAAGTTTGCGAAAAAATAATAATCTTTTTATTGTTTACTCGAATGTCTCCGTAACTGTTACTTTTTATGGACATTGCAACATTGTTTACAGACCCTTTGTGTGTTCGCGATATTTTTTTAAAATCAAATCTTGTTTGGAATTTAATGTTGCTGGTATTAAATTAAGCGGGTAGGGTAGACCTTGGTTACTAAAAAAAGATACTTACATTCTGTCCACTAGTTTTATTTTTATATGACTTTATATACCCTGGTCCAAAACTTTTTTTTACCGAGTATATATACAGCAACAGTTATTGCTATGTATATTTGGTCGGAGAGTTATCCTTGCTAAATATTGTATTTCGTCTAGTATAAATGATGATATCATAGCAACACGCAGATATGTAAGCAGTAATATGATAATTGAGGCCACTTTAGATCTATAGAGTTAAATGACGATCTCTTGTTGCTTCGTGGAGTTGTGATTGATGCAAATCAGGGATTAACCATGTATTACATGTACGAGTTTTCTCATTTGCAACACACTGTGTACGTGACTGCTTTAACACTTGTTACGTCTGCTTGTTTTTCCTCCGTTAGGACATCGGCATGCAAATCTGATGACATACTTCCTAATAACATGGACTTTATTATACAGTCCGTGCTTATATGCTAGATTAAATCATTTCCTCATTGTATAACATTTAATATTGTTGCCGATGCCAGATGCTGTTTACATAGACTGTTAACGACACTGATTGGGCCTATTTAGGTACAATTTGTAGTGTGTAAATGCTATTTCGAAAATGGTCGTTGTGTGAAAAAACATGTTGCCTTCGTCAACAGGGAATATTTAAAAAAAACGGCCATGGATTACAGAGCAAAGCAATGTCGTGTTGTCCAAGTTAACAGTGATTCATTCCTTTAAAAAGGTGTATATATGTAATTGTATCAACGTTGAAGCATCTTTGGTTAATAACATGAATTGTGTGTGACACGAAACTTCCTGACAAGATGACTGAATGGTGTTTTAAGTCATTTTCAACACATTTTAGGCTATGACGGTCGAATTTTAGGGGTAGAACAAGGACTATATATCTCCCGCATTCGCACGAATCGACACATTCTCACTGGTCTAGCTCCCACAGGGATTCGAACACACAGCGGTGAAAGGCGAGAATTCTCCAAAAGAATTCTCTAAAAAAGCATTTACATACTCCAAATATCACCTGAATGTCGCTCAGTGATCAGCGGTTAAACAAGCATATACTAACTGATTGTCGTAACATTTACTTTTGCATTTTGCGCTATTTTCGTAAAACGTTCGAATAGCCGCCTTTACATACCGACGAAATTTGTCCGGATAATCACTAAAACCTGTTGAAACATTCATACAAATACGTAGATTTTTTTATTATTATTATTTTACTTACTTTACACCTTGAATATTTTTTATTATTATTTACTATTTTACTTCTTTTTTTAAAAAAAATAAAAATGTAAGGAAATTTCTAACCGGTACATAATTATGTCGAGAGTTTTACCTACTGGCTCTGTCATCAAGTTAGCCCTCTGTCATCAATACAACGCGCTGTACGGTGTGCCATATTCATCCATACGATTATATGTCCTTGACGAATTCTCCTCTAGGCACATATTGTAGAGGAACTATAATCCTTAGAACACACACACGCACGCACGCACGCACACACACCAGAACTATTTCGTATTAATACGGGCAATAGCTATACAACTTTGGTATCAGAATATTGTCTCGATATTACTCATCATGGAAACGGATATGGAAGCGGCCAAAATGGGAGCTATGACATCATGGTTCTAAATGACCATATATGTAATATTTATAAATATGAAAATTTACTGATTTATAGGGGAAAATGACAACAACTGTATGAAAAATATGTTACACTTAATGGCAGTAATGCTTTATATGACCAGTAAAAAAAATCATTCATTTGCAGTGATTTTCTTCGTTTTAAATAATATTTATCAATATTCCATAATTATATGGTAATATGGAACTATGACATCATAGTTCTAAAAATGGCGGCGCCCATATTCGTTTTAGAACAACCTTTAAATGGTCATATCTTTTTTGTTTATCATCCGATTTTGACAAATCTTTCACCTTTTTCCAATTTTCCAGAACTCTCAATAACAGACCTTGTTTAGCTGTGTCGCTACATTCCCTTTAAATATCATTAATTTCGTTTTATTGGTTATAGAAAACTGTTACAATAAAGTAAGTAATCGTTTTCTAGGAGTATTAATCACGTGTATATACAAAACAAAATGAGATTGGATTTACAGTGGATGTTCAGTGACAAGATGAAACATACCGGTATTTAAAAGCAAGCTGGCCATGGGAAAGTTAATAAAGAAAGTCATTCAATCACCAGAGGTAAAGTCGTATCGGCACCCCATTCCCCACCCCTTCCCCTAAAATCTAAAATGTTATGAAATTTCATGCGTAAAAAGCGTGTGTGTGTTGTTGTTTTCTTGTTGGGGGCGTGAGGGAGTGGTGGTGGGGCGGGGGGAAGGTGGGGGTTGGTTGTCAACAGCTTTTTGTAAAAGTTGCGGCACATTCTAAACTGAAAAAAACGTACGTCTTTTTGGTTGTTAATTGTTTTTGTTTTTAAAAAGTTGCTCCCCCACCACACCTCTTTAATCTCAAATATTGTATCTGCCCCTGATTGCAATCTTAATAATGATCTTACAGATCTCACTGTGATTTTGGTAGGATCAATGTTGTGCTTTAGCTGTGAGAATTGTGGCATTTATGGTGTGTACCTACCATCAAGCTGTGACGCGACCCCTGTACAGAGTAAGCAGAGTATCCGGAACGATCCTATCCGCACTTTCGAGGAAAGGTTTCTGAAGACATCACGCAATGCCTGCATAAATAACCAACGTAGCAGAGATTTGATTTTCGCAAACTGCGTGACATGTGGCAGTTTTCGCGGTAACAGCAATGACTTATTGTGTAGTTAATAAGACTTTTGACATTTTCAATACAAGAAATTTCAATTAGGTACCTTTGTAATTCTGAACTGCTGTACCCAGGGTTCATATGTTTTAATTAACTACACATTTTATGTTACTTCTATTTTGTTGAAGCCGTGGCCAATATATTCCAATAAACATAAATAGTAAACATTGCCTCATATTGTTCTAAATCCATCTAACAATAGAATTTGTGCGTTAAGTTATTTAAGTGGTGATATGCCATTTATTTTATAATATTCTGTCGGTGCATATATATGTATTTTGGGGTTTCTGACTCAATTTTTTTTTTTACATGCTTCGAAATATGAAATGGTACCTACTTACTCAAGTTTGATTTTTTTAAAACTGAAAAACAAGTATGTACAAGAAATAAAAACCTCAAATATGAAAATTCAAAATACATAGATAATAAATCACCATTTATGGTGATTTACTTGATTTATTAAAACTTTTTTAAAATAGGGGTAGTGAAGATTGCAAGTTTAATTTTTTTTTATAAGTTATCAAAATATAATTTAAACCTTAATACGTCTAAATCTGAGACACTCAGCGTTATACGACTTTAACCTCCAATAATCGTTAATTTTTCTAATTGAAGCTGCACCGCAACCAACACACACTTGATATTTTGCAGAAGTGCCTTTTTTACATATTAGACACGGTAATGCATGACTTGTTTTTAATCTATATTTATGCAAACTGCAATAATTAGAATATTTTGTAGGCTTATTTGTACATGGATTATGTGATCCAATTTTAAGAAATTTACAAACATTGATTTCCATTGTCTATTTTGTATATAATTATTTTTATATTAAATAAAAATTTTTTTTAAATATATAACAAATAAAGAGAATGGAAAAAAACGAAGAGACTATAAGAAATTTAATACGCCTGTTTGATACAGGAGTGATAAGCAAAGAAACACTAGAACATAGTCTTATGGCTATTCAACCACCCGAGGCATTGAAAAGTAAACCAATCCCAGCACCACGAGTTGTAAAACCAATTCCAACCCCTCGTACTACAATCAAACCCCGTGAATTCAAAGAAAACTTCAGAGGTTAAATCTCAAACATTAGAAAATTTACTCAAGAGACGACGTGCTAAAAAACAACGTAAACGAGAAAAGCAGAAATATGATAAATTACAAAAAAATGTTATAAATGAACAAAAGCAGAAATATGCCAAATTACAAGAAAATGTTATAAATGAACTAAAACAAGTTTTTCAAGATAGAAAATTAAAACTGGTTGACAAACCAATGTGTGGCTATTTCAAAGCATACGAGATATCTGCCGAGAAATACAAAGACCCTCAAAAACTATTCCGTGATAAGAAATCCATTATCACAAAACAAATTATCAAAGAGCTGACAAAGATGAATGGATTAAAGTTTCAATTAGGTCTCACTGTAAATATATTTAAAGACGATGGTGCTACCAAAAAATACACCACAGCAGTATAACACAGCGAACAAAATGCAATCTTAAACTCTGAAAAAATAAATGAGTCTTACGATAAATCATCTGCAAATATACAAGAGAGCCTTGAAAGATTTACAAACACAGCATCAGGATTGGAGATTGATCACTGTGTTACGTTTTACTTAAATATTGCAAAGTACGAGCCATTAAAAGGTTCTTCATATATTCCTTTGCCTAAAGCAGTAGCTGATAAGAAGGCAATTATCAATGTAAAAAACGACAATGATTAGTGTTTGTTTCATGCAATAAATTCAGCTTTAAATCCAGCTAAAAAGAATTCTGATAGATTATCAAAGTATCCTTGTACAGAGTTCTTAAAGAAAGAGGGTATTGACTTTCCCACTCCAATCTCTTGTCACTGAACATACCATAACAGGAAAAATAAAAAGGTATCTGTTTTTCCATATAAAATATCAGAACAACCAAAAGATATTGAACGAATTAATTTGATCTTAATATCTGAAGACACTGAGGTTGAATCAGAGAACAAAGACGATCCAAATAATGAAGAAGGAATTATAGATGACAACTATAACCCTGATGATTATTCCAAAGAACCAAAAAAAATAACAACAAAATATCACTATTGCTGGATTAAAAATCTGAATAGACTACTCTGGGACAAAAACAAACACCATGGTCAAACTTACTTCTGCGATCGTTGCCTTCACGGCTATTCTGGAAAAGGACTACTTACCAAACACAAAGAAGACTGTGATGGTATTAACAAAAATTCTTGCAGAATAGAAATGCCAAAAGAAGGTAAAAATACTGTAAAATTTAAAAATCATCAAAATCAGATGCCTGTGCCTTATGCAATATATGCTGATTTTGAGAGTATAATCAAACCGCAATCAATCAGATTTGGAAAGAAATCTGAAATTCAAAATGTACACGAAGCTTGTGGTTTTGGATACCAGGTTGTCAGATATGATGGCAAAGCTAAAGAACCTGTTATTTATAGAGGTGAAGATGTTGTTGACAAGTTTTTAAATCACTTAGAATGGGAGAAGAGCAACATTAATAATATATTTGCTCACCCAAAACCATTAATCATGACGCAGCATAATGAGGAAGATCATGAAAAAGCAACACACTGCTGGATATGCGAGAATGAAATAGGTAGGAAATGTGGCAAAAACTGTAAAGTAAGAGACCACTGTCATTTTACAGGAGAATACAGAGGTGCAGCACATAAAAACTGCAACCTAAAGCTGAAAATAAAACCAAACAAAACACATATACCTGTTATATTTCACAACCTCAAAGGATATGATAGTCATCTTATCATGCAAAAAATACATAAAATGACAGGTAATATTACATGCATTCCAAACAACGCTGAAAAGTATATTTCATTTAGTTCCGGACAACTTAGATTTTTGGATAGCTTTAAGTTTATGGCTTCGTCTTTGGAAAAATTGGTTGATGCAACAGGCACATCTGATTTTGAAATTACCAAAAATCAGTTTAGACAAACAAATTTACGTCTGCGGAAAGGTATTTACCCGCATGAATATATGGACAGTGTGGAAAGATTTAAGGAAACGAAATTACCACCTATAGAAAAGTTTTACAGTTCAAGTAAAAAGCTCAAAGACAAAGATTATGAAGATTATGAATATGCTCAAAAACTATGGAAAGAGTTTAACTGTAAAACTCTTGAAGACTATCATAATTTATATCTAAAACCTGAACTTTTACGAAAAGGTGTTTATCCATACGAATATATGGACAGTATGGAAAGATTCAAGGAAACGCAATTACCGCCTATAAAAAAGTTTTACAGTAGTCTCTCAGATGAAAGTATAAGTCCCAAAGATTACGAATACGCTCAAAAAATATGGGAAGAGTTTAACTGTAAAACTCTTGGAGACTATCATGATTTATATCTAAAATCTGATGTAACTCTGTTAGCAGATGTGTTTCAAACTTTTAGAAAAACATGTATGAATGCATATAAACTTGATGCTTTACATTACTATACAGCACCTGGATTATCTTGGGATGCTTTACTTAAACATTCAAAAATAGAATTAGAACTTTTGACAGACATTAACATGCACTTATTTATAGGAAAGGGTATGCGTGGTGGAATTAGTATGGTATCAAAACGATATGCCAAAGTAAACAATTCACATGTAGCTGATTATAACCCTAACGAGGAAAACAACTTTTTAATGTATTATGATGCAAATAATCTTTATGGGTGGGCAATGAGTCAGCCACTTCCATATTCTGGCTTTAAGTGGGTGGAAACGTTGCCAGAGCCAAAAGAAGGAAAAGGATATTTTCTAGAAGTTGATTTGGAATATCCTAAAGAACTTCATGAAGCTCACAATGATTATCCTCTTGCACCGGAAAGATTAGCAGTGAAAAAAGAATGGTTGTCTGAATACCAGACAGATCTGTTGGAAAATGATAGCATGATAAATACAGAACAACTAGTTCCCAATCTTATGGACAAAGAAAAATATGTGTTACATTACAAAAACCTGCAACTGTATTTATCTTTAGGCATGAAACTAAAGAAAATACACAGAGTATTAGAATTTAATGAAAAACCATGGATGGAATCATATATACGTTTAAACACAGAACTTAGAGGAGAGGCTAAGTCAAAATTTGAAACAGATTTTTACAAGCTTATGAACAACTCTGTGTTTGGTAAAACAATGGAAAATCTACGCAAGCGGACTGACATACAATTAGTAAGAACTGACGGCTCTGAAAATGAAAATATAAGAAAAATAATAGCCAAACCCAACTTTAACAGGCGTATAAAGTTTTCAGATGAATTGTCAGCAATACATGTAAACAAAACAAAATTAACATTAAACAAACCAATTTATGTTGGAATGGCAGTATTGGATTTATCAAAGTACATGATGTATAATTGGTACTATAATACTCTAAAGAAAAAATATGGGGATAAATGTAGTTTATTATACACAGACACTGACAGCTTGCTGGTAGAAATCAAAACAGATGATGCATACAAAGACATGGCTGAAATAAAAGATGAGTATGATCTAAGTAATTATCCTGAAAATCATCCAATGTATGATAAAACAAACAAAAAAGTAGGTAAAATGAAAGACGAATGTGCTGGTGTTGCTATAGCTGAGTATGTTGGATTAAGACCCAAACTATATTCTATTTTGAGAGCGGATGAGCAGATTATTAAGAAAGCAAAGGGTGTAAAAGAATATGTAGTCAAAAAACACATAAACTTTGAAAACTACAAGGATGCATTGTTTAACAAGAAAAAATACACCCATAAAATGAATATGCTACGTTCGATAAAACATCAAATATTCGGCACAACAGTAAACAAAGTTACATTATCACCATTTTACTCTAAAAGATACATTCGAGAAGATGGAATTACAACTGATGCACATGGTTTCTATAAAAACTTATGAATTTGGGTATCAGCAGGAACAATAAGTAATTCTTCTTTGACAAATCCTCTCTGTGGCGCTGGTTATTTCAAATAATAAACTCTTATACCTTGCGTCACCATATAACTTTTAATCTTGTGAATATTTACACTCCACATTGGATCAGTTGCTCTGCGTCTTCCACCTTCTTGTTCCCCGGGTTGATATAAATATCTTACACTTGCATTCATACAGATAGGATCATCTTTTAATATTTTTGTTTCAACAGGAGGGGGCTTTTTTGTCTCCGCATTTATGGCTTTAACAACTTCTGGTAATCTCTTTACCCACTCTCTATTACGTTTTTGCGAATCTATTTCCTTAGCATACTGATAACCAAACAATCTTTCAGCTAATGTTCTGTTAAATCTTTCCACTAAAGCTTGGTCTCTATGTATTTCTGTTCTGCCTCGTCTGATATTTACTTTGTGTTTCGCCATCAACTGCGATACTGCACCCATAAATTCTCTGCCTGGATCCACTTGTAATAACTTTGGATATTTCAAATGTCGACTGTATATTTTTTCAAATGCTTTAGCAACTTCTTTACTATCCTTGGAAGTTAGTGGCTCTGCTTCTTTGTATCTACTTGCAATATCAACCACAGTTAACGCATATTTATAAGTCTTGCGTCCACGAACAAATCCAAAAGTATCATGCGGTAAAAATAACAAATCAGCTTGATGCACTCCATTCTTAGCGGAAACATCAAACCTGGGTCTAATTATTTTCTTTGGCGCAGGTAAATAAATCTGCCACACAGCTTGTTTTTTTAAAAATTCTAATGCTTTTTTTTCACTGACACCAGCCTCTTTTGCTAATTTTTTAACTGCTGAGTAACCTTTCCAAAATCCTTTTGGGCTGTAATAAATCTTTTCCATTTTTTCTACTAAAGATTTAACTTTATATAACTATAAAAAAATGAATATCACAACTGCACAATTTGATGAACTGCTTGAAGAGCAATATCAAAATAGCACAAAGAAATGGACAGACTTGGAAATAGAAAAATATACAAAATTACAGATTCAAAAATATTGGATACTGAATATGGTCCATCCATGGTATTGACATTATTAGACAACGGTGAAGTATGGGCGCCTGATCATCTCAAAAAAATTTAGAGAAGAGTGCTAAACCACCATATTATATGCGACCACTTGGATTGAAACCATGTAAAAACAACAAAAAAAATAGGTATCACGCATATGACTTAGTTTTTTCAAAGTAAACATACTTAGTCATTCCAAATCTAAAGTAATTATAGTTTTAAACTATTTTTTTTATGAACTCAATTTATACGCCACAAATCTAGTTGCAGCCATGCCCACCACAATAAACGTAATTTCTCTATTCTGTTGATCCGAAGATGGTGTATAAAAATCACTCAACTTGGGCTCCGGTTCCAAAAGCAAATGTTTGCCAGTTATATAATAATACTGCTTCATAGCTTGGACTACATCATCAAAAGTCTGCTCTGCATGATGCTCTTTTTGCAGTTGCTTATTAATAAAATCTAATCTCTCTGTTCTTTTTTTATTCCACTCCGCTTGTGCTGCGTTTAATTGTTCTACGGCTTTGTCATGTCTTTGTCTTTCCTCATCTGAATGACTTCCCATTTTTGAAAAGAAATAATTTGAACCGCTAAACGGCAATGCGTTTGTTAATGCGCCACCTATTATCATTGCTACTGCACTTGCCATTTTTTTTTAATATTTTTTTTTAAAATTATTTCATAATATCTGCAGGAATAATACCTTGCTTAATCAGCATATCCTTTGTAGCCATTGCTAACATTATATCCACAGACAGCATCCCAAAATCTACCATATTAAAATCCACTTTAGGGGCTGGTCTTTTTAGTAGTTTTCTGCCAATCTCAGAATATCCAATAGTTAGAAGTGTTTCCACTCCAGCGTGATACATCATATTTACAATTTGTTTTCCGTCAATACTTGCTGCCATCTTTTTTATATTTTGTTTTATATTATTTTTTTAAACAAATTATTATAAACAATCAAACGGGTCTTTTGGTGCAACACGAACAGCAACAGGTTGCACAGGTTGCGTAGCAGATTTTTTGTTATAAGTATACAAACCCAACCCAGCAATACCTAATAAAACCAGACACGGTAAAATATAATTTTTGTATACGTTTATTTTGATTTCTGGTTCCTCTTCATCTATTGTTATTTTTGTTATTTCATCTTGCTTTGCAGCATCTTGATTTGCATCCTGTGCATCCTGAAGCAAACGCTTTGCCTTTCTTGCCGCTGCTCCTTTTTTTCCAGCTTCTATTCGTTTTGGATTTTTTACTTTTTGTGCAGGTATAACTTCACTCTCTTGGTTCTCCATTTATATTATCTATATTTTTATTTTTATTAAAATCAATATGTCTAACAGTTGTCAGTATTGCTGTAAATGGTGCTAAGCACATTCCATATCTGTAATACAACTCACAACAAGCGCTTGTCAAAGCATGATTAATAAATGGGTCTTCCTCCAAATCTTCTATCAGCTTTGGTGGATTGGTTACATTAAAATATTTTGATACTCCCAAGTTAATAAAAAAATTGCCTAAAGTCTTAGTCATGCTTGCCCCAAGCCTTGCTTAATATCTGCAGTAAAGTTTGTTAATTTCATCCGGGGGCATGCTATATATATTTGTGAGTTGTATGTCTTTACCCAAATATTGACGACTACCACCGCCAGCCACTATGGCTGATAATCTTTCTTTTTTTGTTTCTTGTTGCTTTGATTCATCACGTTCCGTGAAACCTTCCGATATATCTTGTAATAGTTCTTCCGCATTCATTTTTATATTAATAATTTTATTTTTTATCTTGAAATAAACATAAAACATAAAACAACCAGCTGCGATATTTATGCAACTAGTTATGGTTAGTATTGTTAATAGCATTGTTATTAACATTGCTATTTTTTTATTAGCATTGTTAATTTGCTGCAAGCATTGCTATTAACATTGCTACTTTGCTATGAGCAATGCTATAAGCATTACTATATTTTCTAATATTTTCATTATATTTTCATGTCAGTATTGCTATTAACATTGCTACTTTGCTGTTAGTATTACTATTAGCAACAGTTAGAAAAAAAGTAATTATTCAACCCAATAACTAGTTGGTTGGTCAGTCCTCAAAATTAACTTGGAATATTTAGTCTTAACTAAAGCTTTTCTTTTTCTGGTTCTCTCTTTCAGCGTCGGAATAACATCATTTTCTCTCAAACAATTTTCATAACTATCTCTGTCCTTGGTGTAAAACATACACAACCATTTTGCTTGCTCTCTCAAATCTTTCAATACAGAATTATATCTCTGTGAAATAACCCACACTGATTGTTTGGCGTGACGACCAGAGAATGCCAACTCTGATAACATATCTTTTTTCTTTGTTAATTCTTTTGTGGCTGAGCAATCATCAATGATGTATAGTGTGGGCTTGCCAGCATATTGTTTTAAAAAGAAACGCAACAGTTCTTGTAACATTTCTTTGCCTTTGCTAACGGGATTGGCAATTGTTATTTTTTTATCTCTCGGATTTCTTACATCTCCTATCCAGGATCTATTTTTATAAGCCTCGTTCCACTCTATGGTTGGACACAAAATAATTATATGTTCAAAAACTCCAACATACTCTTGTTCAAGTATGTCAAGATCAAACTCTGTTTTGCCGCAGCCTGTCTGACCACAGATAATGGCACTGTGTGGATATTTAGGATATTTTTGTTGCAAACTAGTATCCTGCTTCTTTGAATCTTCCATCTTCGAAATTGATTTGCGCATCTTGTATTATATATATATAAATATTTAAAGTTTGATCTGTATCTGCTTTTTTATTTATTAGTATCGTTATACCTTCACTGCCGTTTTATATTCTTCTTCCACTGCCGTATAATAAATTGTCATCACATGTTCTAAGGTCAAGCCACAAAGCATATGATTTTGTTAGATAGGTCTCAAGAGAAACATTGGTAAAGTATAAGTCCCTCGCTACTATTTCTGTCTCTTTGTTTCTTTTTGAGGTCAAGGCAAAATATTTGTTGATTTCATCCCAATGTTGATATGCCTTCATGCCCTGACTATACAACTGATTTGGTACTCCCTCTATTGTCATTTCAACCTTTTCAATCTTTGGGTTGTAAAAGGATTCTGTGTCTGTTCTTTCTGGGTCTTCAAACAGCATTAAAATACCTTTCATGCTCCGTGCTGGTACATTAATGTTGATGTTCCAAAGGGTTTCAGATTTGTTTGCTATTATTTTTCTATGTCGCAAGATACGATCATACATAAATGACATCTTACCATTGATTTGCTGTCTTATTTGTCTGGCTAATTCAACATCACTAACTGTATCAAATTCCAAGCAGATATTTTTTATTACATAAGATGCATCAGCATCAGTGCTTTTGATAACTTTGTTATAATCGTTAAACGTTAATTCATATTCTAACCTAGCACCAAGCCCCGCTTGATAAAATGGCATATGACTTTCTAACATTTCAAAGTCCAGTGGAATACAAAATCTATTTCCATAAGCTGCTGCTATAGCTTCATCTTTGGTGTCTGAGGAAGCATCTCCCGCACCAACTCTATGTTTTAACATGTTTGCTTTACCAATACCTTGGTAAGCTGTGTTTAATCGTTCGGTAGGGCTTTTCCATAAATCTACATAACAATGATATATATCACTGTCATCTATTGACATGACCTCATTGCCACTTATTCTTATTGTCATTTTTTTCACAATTGTTCTACCCAGATTCTGGAATAGAGTAGCGTTGGCGTCTGTTCTGCTTTTAAGTTCTATTTCAAAGGCAAGACGAGCAGTACGTGGAACTATCACATCATTAGTACTTAGATTAGGAAATCTCACAAGCAGTTGCTGGTTTTGGTCTATTGTTGATGGATTATTAGTTATTACTACACTTGTGCGGATGCCCTTGGCACCATGAGGTTCTCTTAGTTTTCTATGAGGGCTGAGTTTGTTTCCGTAAGCTGACATTGTTTTTATTTTTTAAATATATTTTTTAAAATTAAATAAAATAAACAATGGCTGAAGGAGGATTTGAAAATCCTACGTTCGATGTTGAAGATATGTATGAAGATGATGATGAATTTACACAACCTGGCTCAGAATTTCAGAGACAAATTGTAAATGAAAATAACCATATTGATCAGCTTCAAGGAGAAGATAAAATAGAAGAACAACTAACACACAAAAAGTGGTTAGTAGATCAATTTTTTACTGAAGTTAATGTTGAGATCAGCGGAATTGATTATAAAGATGATTTTAGAGTGGCTGAGGACGAAAACGGTAGAACAATGTTATATGCAGTTCAGTTGGGAACGGATGATGTTCCACTTACCTATTATAAGGGAAATAATCCAAACGAACCAATCAAGTTTTATGCGCTGGACACTCTACTTAGAAAACATGGCATTGACTTCATAAAAAATAATTTAAATATATATGATTATTTAGCCCCACGTGAAAGAAAGGCTCAGGGTAGGGCAGAATTTGCAGCCTTGACAAAAACAAGAGATACCATCACTGCAGAAAATATACCAATGCAAACTTTTTCAACAACTGAAGATGTACAAAATACAGTAAATACTGTAAATACAATTGAGAGTAATTTCAGTAATACAATAGATGAAACTCATCCTAAAACTGCTGTTCAAACACAAACAGAAGGTCTAACAATGCGAGAGTTACAAGGTTTAGACAAGGTATTGCAAAGCTCCCGTGGAGAACTTATTAATAATCTCTCAAAGCTCACTGAGCTTGATAAAAATATAACAAAAGAAAAACAAAAATTAGAACAGGTTAGCACCCCCGGGCAGGAGGATGAGTTTCAACAAGAGCGCATACGTGACAGAATAAAAAAATTAGAAGATGAAAAAAGTGCACGACTTGAAGCGGCGAGTGAAAACAAAGAAGCATTACGCAGTCAAATAAACAGGATAAAAGAAACTATAAATAAGGTGTTAAAAAAAGACACAACATTGGGTGAGAAAATAAAAACATTATTCAAAGAGCAAGGTATTACTATTGTTAGTATTTTGACTGCCTTTGGTATGATTATTGGGGTATTAGTTGAGGCCATTATTCCTACAACGGGAGGAGGGACTGCGCCAACTCCAACTTCAAAACCTGATCCATCAAGTGTAAAAGATTGGATAAAAAAACAACTATTTAATCTTGGTAAACTTCTTGCCAACCTGGCTGGTAAAGCTGCTGCAGCACTTCCAGGAGTTATTGGTGCAATAGTATCATGGCTTTTATCTGCAACAGGTAATGTTATTAATTGGCTTGGTAACAATCTATGGGCTTTGCTTGTGTTTGTTTCCGGGTTGTTGTATGTGGCAGCCAAAGAGTGGTTTAGTAAATCTCGTAGATAAATAATGCAGCAAGGCCTATTACTATGGTACCAACAATTATAGTTGTTTTGTTATTTTCGTGTTCAATCGCTATTTTTTGTATTTCTGGTGGGTTATGTTCCACAGTTTTATGTATTGATTTATCAAAGTCAGAATGTTCTGGTAAAAATTTCTTTGTTGTGGTGCCTTGAAAAGGTTGAATATTTTTTGGTGGCACTGGTTTTACATTTACATCATTATTCAATCCTAATGCTTGTGCATCGGTTGCTATTACAATTTCATTATTGTAGTCTTGTATTGTTCCGATTCTTAATTCCATGTCACTCGGAGACATGTACAATCCACTTCCATAAACAAAATCTACTTTATTTCTTGCATATTTTAGGGTGGTTTCATATCTTGAAATTTGACTGGGCAAGTCGATGGGACTATTTATTGCGTCCTCTACATTTGCTAGAAATTGTTTCTGTGCATCAAATGCTGTTCCAGTTCCAAGTATATCTGTTCTTGTTTGTGATTGTGAGCCAAGGATTGCCCAGCAGTATGTTCTTATGCTGTCATTGATTCGTTCTACTCCTGCTCTTGTAAATCCAGATGAACAATCTAGTATAAAAGTAGACCAGCTATTGTCAGCCTCAGATCCTTGTGCAATGTAATCAATGTGATATGTTTTATCACTCTCATAGACTGTAAAACTCATCGTTTTGTTGTCGTATACAGTATTTATCAAAGGATGATAACCAATATTTGTCCAGTAATTATAAATTGTTCCTAGACCATCATTATAGCTTTGTTTCTGTCTCAAGTCTGAATTCAAGTCAACGTTAAACTCCTTGCATATTCTCTCGTATGCGTTTCGGTTATATGTGTTATTAAACGCATTCCAATTTGAGTCTTGCGGCATTGCTACACTCATCTCAAATAATATTCTTCTGACTTGGTAATATACATGAAATCGAAATAACGAACCAACCAGGGCATCAGCTTCTAGATGGTTGTTGAAATTAATACCACATCCAGTTGTCGAACACCAAATAGCAGAATTCAACTGATTCTGCCAAAATAACATCCAATCTGTTCCCCAGCGTTGGACTATAGCATCTGATTTAACGTAAGAAAGTTTGTATTTTTCAAAGACATTGGGAAATGATGCTTTAAAGCCTTTACCGTCTGATGTAATGACTATGTTTTGATTTATTATATCTATCACTTTTTTGCTGAAAGTATTTGAATAGTGAGCATCTGGGTTATATTTGAATTCTTTAGAAATCATTTTTATTTGTATTTTTTATATATATTAAAAAAAAATGTTTCATACAATTTCAAACATAGACAATTCTATTAACTTACAACAGTATATCGATAATAAAAATGGAGATAAGCGCGTTGGATTAAAAAGTTTTACATACACTATTGGCTGGTTTAATATTATTAATCATGAAGTCATAAAGACAAAAAAAACAGATAAAGCTTATCGTATACCAGGTGGACTCTATAACTTTCAAGACTTGGTAGAAGATTTTAGCAATTTAAATAAAAATATTACCCTAACCACTTTTGCACATAGTGCTACAGCCATTTTAGATACGTCAATAGAGACACGAATATCAAGCGGTCTTTCAAAAATGCTGGGGTTCGAGGACAGAAAATGGTTAAAAGGTATTCAGGCCGGAATTCACCCAATTAATTTAGCTCCTTATAAACAGCTATATGTTCATCTGGAACAAGTTAATACGAGTAGTAATTATTTCAATGGTGCGCCAAGCACTATTATAGGGGTTATACCTGTAGTAAATAAGCAGTTTGGGGATATTGAATATACACGTTTTTATCCTGAATATCACTGTCTTACACATGGTGCAATTACTGAATTGAGTATATTTGGACCAACAAGACCAAAAAAAAACAGAAGACTTAGAGGCTTTGATAAATGATGTTCAAAATTTATATAGGCGAATTGTGCCTTTTGTTAACCAGTTTAATCATTTGAGAGATAGAGTTGATCATCTTAAATATGGAATTATAACAATATTTGCAGAGGCTAAGGGCCCACTTGTGTTGAATAGAATACTCTCATTTGGTAATAGTGGAGCAGAAACAAATGTGGGGCATGTAATGACACGCCGTGGACGGATTATGGGAATAGGTTTAGCATGTGAACGATTAGTTGGTGACGTAACTGTAATAGTTTCTGTCATTGGTGTTGAACAACCAAATTATGGCATAACGCTTCACATCATCCCACGCAATCATGATAGCTTTGATAAACCTTTAGAGATTGGTGCTGGTTCTGTTGTTAACTTTGTATGCAAGGTTGCTAACGCTACCGCTGTAAATACGGTGGCATCATTATTAATTGAATTAATTTAATTTTTTATTTATTAATAAAAAAAATGCCGAAGCAACTGACAGCACCAAGTTTATATCCTGAGTTGCCAGCGGAAGACGGACAAAATTATAGATTACAAAAGATCTCAGAGATTGAAAAAAAGTTAATTACAGAACGAGATATACGTCAGTCACTTTATAAAAAATATAAACGTGGTATTAATATTACAGATGGAATTGACACTACCTTGATATCTGCAGGTGTTATTATGGCTGGGATTGGATTTGTTGTTCCAGTTGTGTTACCTTTAGAAATAGCAGCAATAGTATGTGGAGCTACAAGTGTTTGTATTAATTTTATCAGACGCAAGCTTAATGCAAAAGCTCAAAAACATCATGAAATAAAATCTTTGGCAGAGTCTAAATTAAATAGTATAAAGCAGTTAATATCAAAAGCGTTGAGTGATGCACAAATATCTGATCAAGAGTTTAAGTTGATTTTAGATGAACTGGAAAGATACTATAATTTAAAACAGGATATCAAACAAAAGAAACTTGAAATTAGTGAAGTTCAAAAAAAAGAACTAGTGGAGCAGTGAAGAAAGGAAGCAATGGCAACCTTACAAAAATGTCTAAAAAGTGTGTGATTTATTGTTTTAGTAGTATGTTTGAGTATGATCCACCACCTTTGTATTCAAGGTCGGAGAATTGTTAATTTGAATGTAATTTTGATAACTATAAAAAAAAATAAACTTGCAATCTTCACTACCACTATTTTAAAAAAGTTTTAATAAATCAAGTAAATAACCATAAAATGGTGATTTATTATCTATGTATTTTGAATTTTCATATTTGAGGTTTTTATTTCTTGTACATACTTGTTTTTTCAGATTTAAAAAAATCAAACTTGAGTAATTTCATATTCCGAAGCATGTAAAAAAAGATTTGAGTCAGAAACCCCAAAATACATATATATGGTGCAATTTGTAACATGACACCGGAAACTTAATTAACACTTCCTTTTTCTGTACAAGTCCAGCTCCCAGCGGGATTCGAACCCTACGTAATATGTAAATAGTCATATAATGTAAATATATATTATGCATGACTTCAAAACGGAATAATTGTGAAATAATGAAATTTGAAGTATTTCAACTTGAAATGAGCCAATTTGTCCATACTTTCATCGTGATAAGTGCAATGTTTTCATTTCAAAGTATAATGTGCTGTATATTTAGGCATTCCTATGCGAAGAGACGTTAACCCTTATACAAATTACCAAACACGTTATCGGTAATGGGCCGGAGTGCATAATTACAGTGTATATGGACATATTAATGGTATATTAAAGCCTTTTTACGAATGAGAAAAGAAAAGCTCTTTTGCTCTTGCACCCTGCTGATGACCTAGATATACTTAACGAACTGTAATGGCACCACGTCATGCAACTTGCAGACAGTTACAAGCGGTGACAATGTAATTCTCAAAAGAACTTAGATCCGTCGCCAGTGATTTTATTATTACAACCCTCACATCTTAAATAAAGCATTACACTATCCGTGCATCCCGTAAACTCGTGTAAACGGTGCATCCCGTAAACTCGTGTAAACGGTGAACATATTTAGGAAACATTATGTCGTAACTAAGTATCACTCAGTACGACAAGTGAACTGTACAGACAAACGCTCTACACACCATCATTTTGTGACATATATAAAATGGCAAAGTGAAGCAGAAAACTTTTTACAAAACGGCAAATAAGTCGACACATGTTATTTACTTGATTGTTATATAACTTTGTTTTCAGAGTAATTTCTCGATAACCGTCACCCAGGAGGCAGTTGTCTGTAATACAAAATACACACAGTTTTTCCTTATTGTAAACAGAAAACTATTCCATTGTGCGTATTCCTATACACGTATTACAATACGCGTATTCCAATACACGTGTTACAATTCACGTATTCCAATACACGTATTGCGTATTACTAATTGGTAACCTATATTTTAGTCGAAAGAGGATACTTCTAACAAAAATTATGTTTTGCAAATGCTAATTGGTGACGTATAGTTCAGTCTATTGTTCGGGGCGCTTGTTTCAGGCAAGGTAATTACATGACCAATTTTAAACAATACGTACATAAATTATATATTATTGGAATTGTCATTTTAGTGGTAAATACAAATATCTACGTTTTGAAATGCGGTTTACACAAAAATATTGTACAGCCAAAATGCTTTTTGATGAGGCTTTTCCCATGTAAACTCCTTATTGATGATGCAGCAAAAATTATATATTATGTGGGGACGAAAAGCCCAACATGTTCTCATTACATAGTATTAGAATTTAATATCAGAAAACAGTAGCGGATTTATCGTAAATTTTGGACAAGGGCTAGAGTCAATATTCCGGGGCTAGGGTCAATGACATGGAGATAGCGTCAATGCTTGGTGCAATCGATACTCCCAAATTTAATTGCCACTTTACCAATTACTTTCTTACCCGATTAACCTCCGAGACACTGGCACTTGAGCCGCAAATATTATAAAAACAAGTAAAACAACAAGGATACCTTTACTGTATATATAAACACAATTAATGACTATTGTTGACACCAACCTCGTTTCGAAGTATGTATCTTTGTCAAATTAAAGACGTATTTCAAATCCTTTACACCGTTCGTTATCACAGTATATTCAGAGTTCTTACAAAAATGCACTCTATCTGGAGATCTAAAATCACAGATGGCTACCATTACAACATTTCCTACATATTAAAAAGTCTTACTGAGTACCCACCAGCATATGTCAATAATATACTCATTGTTTTGGGTATTTCATGCTTTATTAGAGATACAGTTGAGCTGCAAAATAATGATTTTAAACTGTCTGCTCTGATTTTAGCTTTCAAGTCGATGTGTTTTCTTAGAAATAAATTATAACACTTATGCAACTGGTTACATAGGATTGTGTGCTTCGAATAAGTGAAGCTTTCGCTGTTCCTAATTTTAAAACATGCCAACGAAAATTGTTTTGACATTGGGTTTTACTAGCATCACCACTGCAAATGGGTTTGCAAAAGAAAGTTTCGAAATATTTAATGTTAACGCTGAATTACAGTTACTTGAATTTCAAATGGGTCAAATCTTTATGGGGTGTTTTGTTTGTTTTTTAGTTATTTCCTACCAATTTTAATGAGTTTACAATATATCTAAGTGGCCTCTGGTTCATGTTTTGTGTTTATCAACACATTTCGTTTTTTCTTGTAAATGGAGTTTAACTCTGAAAAGATGTAACAATTGAAACAATTTAACAAAAAATAAATAGTTTACAAACTATACGTCAAAACAAAATACTTGTCACTTAGCTATTCTAAAATATATTTAAGCTAGGAAAATTAGTTATTGTTTAGTGTATGTTTACTTCCGGTGGTTTTTAGTGAACGATATTTTAACGGTAAAAACATACTTAATCAGAAACCGAAAATTGTCCAATCGAATCACTTCTTTGAGTACAACCGGATGTAAACACCAATCTCCACGCAGAGTTATCGTTCCTTGCACTCACATATATCTCTGCTAACTACTAAATTACAAGATTTTGGTAAAACCTGTTAAATTGGAATATGTTTGCCTGAAACTTAGTTTATCTTGTGTAAATATAATTTTCAGAATATCTGCAGATTAGATGTTGCAAGATTTGAAATAATGCACGAAAACAATTTAGTTTCATCGGGACTATTTTACAAGATAACGTATACGTACTTAGTTCTTCTAAAGCGATACGCATATGTAAACAATTCAAACCGAAGCTCGATAGCAGAAAATTACTAAAAAAAACGTTAACTCGTAGAAAAAAAGAAAGAAATTATTTGATATAGGTCTATATTTTATCTTTGCAGATTACGCAAAAGGATTTATTATAAACATCGTCATAACTTTTTTGAATAATCACGTGACCTAACCGTTCGCCCTACTTCCTTTGACGTTGACAGAGTCAAATGAGGAACGAGTGCACTCTGGGTAGAGATTGAGTAAACACATGTAGGAGACGTTGTAATGGTAGCAAGCAGTGATTTTACTTAAATTCCACCCATAGAGTGCTGTTTTATACGAACTGTGGATATAGTGTAATAAACGGAATCAGACCTAACGAACGGTGTTAAGGATTTAAAACAAATCATTAATTTAACAAAGATAGACTTCGAAACGACATTGGTGTCAATTATCTTCATTACCGTGTGTTTTTATATTTCTCTTTTTCCTTGTTTTTGTTTTTTATAATATTTGCGGCTCAAGTGCCAATGTCTCGGAGGTAAGTCGGATACGATCGTACATGGAACCTTGCCAATTAATATGTTTTTGGACTATCGAATGACCCTAGCTCCGGATCATTGACTCTATTTCTTCCTTAAAATTGACGAAATCCGCTAGATATTAAATTATAATACTCTGTAATGAGTACATGAGTTTTCGTCTCCACACAAACACACATCTGACTTTAATGAATAAATACAATTGTGCAACGAAAAATTCGATCTGTCGAAGAAACCACACAGACAGTCTATTCTTATAAAAGACCTGGGCGTAAAATGAAACAATAATTGGCAATATCTTTGCAACATGAACATGGTTTTAACACATATAATTGGAATAGCATTCCCCGATTTTTCAATAAATCGTTGGATTTATGATATAATGAAAAATCACCCTTTGTTGTGTTTTTTTCGTCGTTGTCTCTACCTCGGAAGTATCATTGACTTTGGTTTCTATATATATCTCCAAAAAGAGTTAGAGTCAATGTTTAATACCCGTCAATCAAATAGGGACGACTTTTACGAGGCCATCCTGAACGTGGAACTATCGTCCTCTCTAACACCGCTTTCAGTAGTCTAGGGTTCATGGAATTAGCTACTGTGACAGAAACACAAATTGCATCAATGGTTTGCTTAGCTTTTGTTTTTCGCGTTAAAAGAAAACGAGGACATCAATTTTAAACATTTCACCCGCTTTACTAGCATTTTACATACACAACACACATTCAACACAGTATTGTAAGCAAATTAATTTTAGATCACTAGGAAATGAAAAACAAATTGTGCCGATTTATTTTTAGATCGATGAAAGTACTTAAAGACATTTTCTGTAGTTTTTTCTGCAGAAGAGATTTTCTTTAAACGTTTTGTACATAGACAGAAAATTTAAAAGTAATGGTAGGTCACCATAACTGTTAACATTTTAAAAAATAATTTGTAATGCCACCGTCATGTCAATCTGTCCAAAAAGTTGAACAAGTCCATGAAATAGCTAAATAAGACATTTTTGAAGTTTAATAATTTATTCATTTTTCACAATTCTGCTAAAATTATTTTAAAGTAAAGAACATTTAATTATAATAACATTTAAAGCTCATCTTTATATAAAACCTATATATTTTTTTACAAAACCTGTTGAGACCATTATCACAATTTATGCACAAATTAGCCCATAATGCTACAATTTCCTTTTTATTTTGTATGTTCCCAATAAAAGAATTTGTTTAAACTTTCTAAGCACATAGTTTAACATATATAAAAATAAAATGCTCAATAAAAATGCTAGGTCCTCATGCTTGTTTAGAAATTGTTTTTGAAACCCTACCCCTATGCTAAAACGCCAAGTTTTGTATGAAATTATATAGAAATGGTACATTTTCTTTTTTTAGTTATGTTTCTAATAACAGAATTTGTTCAAACTTCCTAGGCACTTATTTGAACATATAGTTAGACAATATATGCAATTAAAAGTATAGGTCATAATGCATATTGAGATTTAATATTGGTTTTTGGAACCCTATCATTATAGGCCTTGAGCCAGGACCCAACATTTTCGATATGGTTACCAACTCAAAAGACAAATTCTACCATCACTTTTTGAAAAGAGCAATGTATATAGATTCCATTATTCCATGATAGCAATCTGGAACAGGTAGCTTATATAAAAAAAATCGAACATTAACAGGTTATCATTGTAACGCTTTCATATAAGTTTTTGATGTTCATTTTTGAATGTCATGCTTGTGTGAATAATTATTGATGTACTTTTTAAAGATGCACTTAAGTTTACAATTCATTGAGTTACATAAAGCGTAAATAAGCTCTTTTTTAGCACTGAATTCAGTTTAAAATCTCTATTTTGCTTCAAATTAGAAGTCAATTTACTCCACCCACTATTTTATGCATTTAGTTTAGTTAATATTTTTTACAATATATGTGTAAACTTGTAAGAATGAGTAATTTACAACCTTTCTACATGATTTAAATAATATTATAATATTAATAAGGGATTGTTATGATATACTGATGAAATTAAGTACTAAGCCATGTTCATGGCATTGAACATATGTGTTCAGTAAGCCTGATAAGTTGAGACACATGCCAAACTGGAAGTATAAACCTTCCTCAAAGTAACTGCAACATAAATAGTATTTACATGTTCTGATATATACATATATTGCACAGACGACACATAGTCCAAAGGATTCTAGATAAAGGAAATGTGCGGTTTAACGTGTGTTTTTTCAACAAAAGTCTTTTTTAGGCGTATGCGTCATGGCAATACTTATTATGATTACACATTTGGATTATGTATTACACATAAATACATGAACTAAACATTGCATATTGCAACGCAAAATCTTAAAAGTTATTTTAATACTTTTTAATTACAATTTATGCATATTTTAAGGATGTTTACACCTGAATTACCCCACCCATATACAACACAATGAAGAATTCTGCATATGACATGTAAAAATAGTAGTATATGAATTTGCACGAACCATTTTTGTGTTACTGAAAAAAGAATCGACGAAGATGAATTGATTTGAATTGGGGTTTTACGGCGCACCAACACAAACATGTTATATGGCGCCAACAGGAATGAACATTTGACCCGGCTCACTCTTCATTAACATCTAAATAAAAATTTGCAGAATGTGCCTAGAACCTTCTTACCTGCAGAACTGCAGAGTTGCTGCAAATTCTCTAGTAAACACTCCATTTTTCGCTGCAGCCACGATCACTGCCACCACTGAAGTAGCACCTGAAACAATACAGGTTTCATGATGAAAATAATGAACAAAAATGACAAAATTAACATGAATTCGGGGGAAATTGTACCCCTATACCTGGATATGCAGTGGTCATATTCTTGCCCGGGAACCACACGGCGTCGACGAAGAAATATCTTTAGGGTGATACCCAGATCACTGTACTAACTACTTACCATGGCAACTATTTGTTAGTATTGGTGCAGTTGTTACAATATCACCTGCTTAGGATATGTATCTAAACATAGGTTGTGATGTTCTCCGTACTTGATTTAGAGTATGGAATTAACCTAGGATAGTAGGCATTAACCTTACTTTTGCGCATGCAAGTGCAAGTGGAATGATTATTACCTAAAAAAGAAGGTGTATTGCCAATGAAGAGAGAGAGAGGGAGTGTGTGTGTGTGTGTGTGTGGGGGGGGGGGGGGGGGGGGGGGATATATTATATAGGCATTTAGGAACCTGCCCTACTGACGAATAGACACCTATGTTTCTTTAACATGATGGGAGAAAAAAAACAAGCGATACACGGTATATTATATAGGCATTTAGGAACCTGCCCTACTGACGAATAGACACCTATGTTTCTTTAACATGATGGGAGA
>JAWPHD010021054.1:0-29478 GCA_037043455.1 Cyrtodaria siliqua | reverse complement strand
ATATATATTCAGTTCTTACGCATATATATTCATTTCTTACGCATATATATCAGTTCTCACGCATATATGTTCCGTTCTAATGCATATATATTCCGTTCTTACACATATATATTCCGTTCTTATACGTATATATTCCGTTCTTACACGTATATATTCCGTTCTTACACGTATATATTCCGTTCTTTCACGTATATATTCCGTTCTTACACGTATATATTCCGTTCTTACACATATATATTCCGTTCTTACGCATATATATTCCGTTCTTACGCATATATCTTCAGTTCTTACACATATATATTCCGTTCTTACACATATTTATTCAGTTCTTACACATATTCATTCACTTCTTACACATATATATTCCGTTCTTACAAATATATATTCCGTTCTTACGTATATATATTCAGTTCTTACGCATATATGTTCAGTTCTTACGCTTATATATTCAGTTCTTACGCATATATATTCAGTTCTTACGCATATATATTCAGTTCTTAAACATATATATTCAGTTCTTACACATATATATTCCGTTCTAACACGTACATATTCCGTTCTTACACATATATATTCCGTTTTTACACATATATATTCAGTTCTTACACATATATATTCACTTCTTACACATATATATTCAGTTTTTACACATATATATTCGGTTCTTACACATATATACACATACATATTCCGTTCTTACACATATATATTCCGTTCTTACACGTATATATTCCTTTCTTACACATATATATTTCGTTCTTACACATATATTCCGTTCTTACGCATATATACACATATTTATTCCGTTCTTACACATATATATTATGTTCTTACACATATATATTCAGTTCTTACACATATATATTCCGTTCTTACACATATATATTCCGTTCTTATGCATATAGTCAGTTTTTACGCATATATATTTCGTTCTTACGCATATATATTCAGTTCTTACGCATATATATTCAGTTCTTACACATATATATTCAGTTCTGACACATATATATTCACTTCTGACACATATATATTCCGTTCTTACGCATATATATTCAGTTCTTACAGATATATATTCAGTTCTTACACATATATATTCACTTCTTACACATATATTTTCAGTTCTTACACATATATATTCCGTTCTTACACATATATACACATATATATTCCGTTCTTACACATATATATTCCGTTCTTACACATATATATTCCGCTCTTACACGTACATATTCCGTTCTTACACATATATATTCCGTTCTTACACATATATATTCCGATCTTACGCATATATATTCAGTTCTTAAACATATATATTCCGTTCTTACACATATATATTCCGTTCTTACACATATATATTCTGTTCTTACACGTATATATTCCGTTCTTACACGTATATATTCAGTTCTTACACATATATATTCCGTTATTACGCATATATATTCATTTCTTACGCATATATGTTCAGTTCTTACGCATATATATTCGGTTTTACGCATATTTATTCCGTTCTTACACATATATATTCCGTTCTTACACATATATATTCAGATCTTTCACATATATATTCACTTCTTACACATATATATTCCGTTCTTACACATATATATTCAGTTGTTACAGATATATATTCAGTTCTTACGCATATATATTCAGTTCTTACGCATACATATTCATTTCTTACGCATATATGTTCAGTTCTTACACATATATATTCCGTTCTTACACATATATATTCCGTTCTTACGCACATATATTCAGTTCTTAAACATATATATTCCGTTCTTACACATATATATTCCGTTCTTACACATATATATTCCGTTCTTACACGAATATATTCTGTTCTTACACGTATATATTCAGTTCTTACACATATATATTCCGTTCTTACGCATATATATTCAGTTCTTACGCATATATATTCATTTCTTACGCTTATATATTCAGTTTTACGCATAAATATTCAGTTCTTACGCATCTATATTCATTTCTTACGCATATATATTCAGATTTTACGCATATATATTCAGTTCTTACACGTATATATTCCGTTCTTACACATATATATTCCGTTCTAACACATATATATTCAGTTCTTACGCATATATATTCCGTTCTTACACATATATATTCCGTTCTTACGCATATATATTCAGTTCTTACGCATATATATTCATTTCTTACGCATATATGTTCAGTTCTTACGCATATATATTCAGTTTTACGCATATATATTCATTTATTACACATATATATTCCGTTCTTACGCATATATATTCAGTTCTTACGCATATCTATTCATTTCTTACACATATATGTTCAGTTCTTAAACTTACATATTCCGTTCTTACACGTACATATTCCGTTCTTACACATATATATTCCGTTCTTACACATATATATTCCGTTCTTACGCATATATATTCAGTTCTTACGCATATATATTCATTTCTTACGCATATATATTCAGTTCTTACGCATATATGTTCAGTTCTTACGCTTCGCATATATGTTCAGTTCTTACGCATCGCATATATGTTCATTTCTTACGCATATATGTTCCGTTCTAATGCATATATATTCCGTTCTTACACATATATATTCCGTTCTTACACGTATATATTCCGTTCTTACACGTATATATTTCGTTCTTTCACGTATATATTCCGTTCTTACACGTATATATTTCGTTCTTACGCATATATATTTCGTTCTTACGCATATATCTTCAGTTCTTACTCATATATATTCCGTTCTTACAGATATTCATTCACTTCTTACACATATATATTCAATTCTTACACATATATATTCCGTTCTTACGTATATATATTCAGTTCTTACGCATATATATTCAGTTCTTACGCTTATATATTCAGTTCTTACGCATATATATTCAGTTCTTACGCATATATATTCAGTTCTTAAACATACATATTCAGTTCTTACACATATATATTCCGTTCTTACACATATATATTCCGTTCTTACACATATATATTCAGTTCTTACGCATATATATTCAGTTCTTACGCATAGATATTCATTTCTTACGCATATATGTTCAGTTCTTACGCATATATGTTCCGTTCTTACACGTACATATTCCGTTCTTACACATATATATTCCGTTCTTACACATATATATTCAGTACTTACACATATATTCACTTCTTACACATATATATTCAGTTCTTACACATACATATTCCGTTCTTACACATATATATTTCGTTCTTACACGTATATATTCCGTTCTTACACATATATATTCCGTTCTTACACATATTTTCCGTTCTTACGCATATATACACATATTTATTCCGTTCTCACACATATATATTATGTTCTTACAAATATATATTCAGTTTTTACACATATATATTCCGTTCTTACGCATATATATTCAGTTCTTACGCATATATATTCCGTTCTTAAGCATATATATTCAGTTCTTACGCATATATATTCAGTTCTTACGCATATATATTCAGTTCTTACACATATATATTCAGTTTTTACACATATATATTCAGATCTGACACATATATATTTACTTCTGACACATATATATTCCGTACTTACAAATATATATTCCGTTCTTACACGTATATATTCCGTTCTTACACGTATATATTCAGTTCTTACGCATATATATTCAGTTCTTACAGATATATATTCAGTTCTTACGCATATATATTCATTTCTTACTCATATATGTTCAGTTCCTACGCATATATATTCCGTTCTTACGCGTACATATTCCGTTCTTACGCATATATATTCCGTTCTTACACATATATATTCCGTTCTTACACATATATATTCAGTTCTTACACATATATATTCAGTTCTTACACATATATATTCCGTTCTTACACATATATACACATATATATTCCGTTCTTACACATATATATTCCGTTCTTACACATATATATTCCGTTCTTACGCATATATATTCAGTTCTTAAACATATATATTCCGTTCTTACACATATATATTCCGTTCTTACACATATATTTTCCGTTCTTACACGTATATATTCAGTTCTTACACATATATATTCCGTTCTTACGCATATATATTCATTTCTTACGCATATATGTTCAGTTCTTACGCATATATATTCGGTTTTACGCATATATATTCAGTTTTTACGCATATATATTCAGTTCTTACGCATATATATTACATTCTTAAACATATTTATTCCGTTCTTACACATATATATTCCATTCTTACACATATATATTCAGTTCTTACACATATATATTCACTTCTTACACATATATATTCCGTTCTTACACATATATATTCAGTTCTTACAGATATATATTCAGTTCTTACGCATATATATTCAGTTCTTACGCATATATATTCAGTTCCTACGCATATATGATCCGTTCTTACACATATATATTCCGTTCTTACACGTACATATTCCGTTCTTACACATATATATTCCGTTCTTACACATATATATTCCGATCTAACACATATATATTCACTTCTTACACATATTTATTCAGTTCTTACACATATATATTCCGTTCTTACACATATATACACATATATATTCCGTCCTTGCACATGTATATTCAGTTCTTACACGTACATATTCCGTTCTTACACATATATATTCCGTTCTTACGCATATATATTCAGTTCTTACACATATATATTCAGTTCTTACTCATATATATTCAGTTCTTACACATATATATTCCGTTTTTACACATATATATTCCGTTCTTACACGTATATATTCCGTTCTTACACATATATATTCAGTTCTTATGCATATACATTCCGTTCTTGCGCATATATATTCAGTTCTTACGCATATATATTCATTTCTTACACATATATGTTCAGTTCTTACGCATATATTCAGTTTTACGCATATATATTCAGTTATTACACATATATATTCCGTTCGTACGCATATATATTCAATTCTTACGCATATATATTCATTTCTTACACATATATGTTCAGTTCTTACACATATATATTCCGTTCTTACACGTACATATTCCGTTCTTACACATATATATTCCGTTCTTACACATATATATTCCGTTCTTACAGATATATATTCAGTTCTTACGCATATATATTCAGTTCTTACGCATATATATTCATTTCTTACACATATATGTTCAGTTGGTAAGCATATATATGCAGTTTTTACACATATATATTCAGTTCTTACAAATATATATTCAGTTCTTACACATATTTATTCAGTTCTTACACATATATATTTCGTTTTTACACATATATATTCCGTTCTTACACGTATATATTCCGTTCTTTCACACATATATTCCGTACTTACGCAAATATATATTCCGTTCTTTCGCATATATATTTAGTTTTACGCATATATATTCAGTTCTTACGCATATATATTCAGTTCTTACACATATATATTCAGTTCTTACGTCTATATTTTCCGTTCTTACACATATATATTCTTACACATATATTCCGTTCTTACACATATATATTCAGTTCTTACACATAAATATTCCATTCTTACACATATATACTCCGTTCTTACGCATATATATTCAGTTCTTATGCATATATATTCCTTTCTTACGCATATATATTCAGTTCTTACGCATATATATTCAGTTCTTACGCATATATATTCAGTTCTTACGCATATATATCCAGTTCTGACACATATATATTCAGTTCTTACACATATATATTCAGTTCTTACACATATATATTCCGTTCTTACACATATATATTCAGTCCTTACACATATATTCACTTCTTACACATATATATTCAGTTCTTACACATATATATTCCGTTCTTACACATATATACACATACATATTCCGTTCTTACACATATATATTTCGTTCTTACACGTATATATTCCGTTCTTACACATATATATTCCGTTCTTACACATATATTCCGTTCTTACGCCTATATACACATATTTATTCCGTTCTTACACATATATATTATGTTCTTACAAATATATATTCAGTTCTTACACATATATATTCCGTTCTTACGCATATATATTCAGTTCTTACGCATATATATTCCATTCTTACGCATATATATTCCGTTCTTACGCGTACATATTCCGTTCTTACGCATATATATTCCGTTCTTACACATATATATTCCGTTCTTACACATATATATTCAGTTCTTACACATATATATTCACTTCTTACACATATATATTCAGTTCTTACACATATATATTCCGTTCTTACACATATATACACATATATATTCCGTTCTTACAAATATATATTCCGTTCTTACACATATATATTCCGTTCTTACGCATATATATTCAGTTCTTAAACATATATATTCCGTTCTTACACATATATATTCCGTTCTTACACGTATATATTCCGTTCTTACACGTATATATTCAGTTCTTACACACATATATTCCGTTCTTACGCATACATATTCATTTCTTACGCATATATGTTCAGTTCTTACGCATATATATTCGGTTTTACGGATATATATTCAGTTTTTACGCATATATATTCAGTTCTTACGTATATATATTCCGTTCTTACGCATATTTATTCCGTTCTTACACATATATATTCCATTCTTACACATATATATTCAGTTCTTACACATATATATTCACTTCTTACACATATATATTCCGTTCTTACACATATATATTCAGTTCTTACAGATATATATTCAGTTCTTACGCATATATATTCAGTTCTTACGCATATATGTTCAGTTCTTACACATATATATTCCGTTCTTACACGTACATATTCCGTTCTTACACATATATATTCTGTTCTTACACATATATACACATATATATTCCGTTCTTACACATATATATTCAGGTCTTACACGTACATATTCCGTTCTTACACATATATATTCCGTTCTTACGCATATATATTCAGTTCTTACACATATATATTCAGTTCTTACACATATATATTCAGTTCTTACACATATATATTCCGTTCTTACACATATATATTCCGTTCTTACACGTATATATTCCGTTCTTACACATATATATTCAGTACTTACGCATATATATTCCGTTCTTGCGCATATATATTCAGTTCTTACGCATATATATTCATTTCTTACACATATATGTTCAGTTCTTACGCATATATTCACTTTTACGCATATATATTCAGTTATTACACATATATATTCCGTTCTTACGCATATATATTCAGTTCTTACGCATATATATTCATTTCTTACACATATATGTTCAGTTCTTACACATATATATTCCGTTCTAACACGTACATATTCCGTTCTTACACATATATATTCCGTTCTTACACATATATATTCCGTTCTTACACGTACATATTCCGTTAGGACGCGGGCATGCATGACAGTCCGAGGACCAATTACTTGGACAATATGAAATCACTTAATTAATGACACTTTTATTAATTAACTATCACTACAGTTAAATTTATTTTTAGTAAAAATATTTTGAGATGATTTGCCTTGATTTATAGTAGCGTTAGTTGATAAACGAGCGTGAATGACGTCACTTAACGTGAATGACGTCGTTTAAATCTTGTTTCGTATTGACCTTTTTCATATTGGTTTGTCTGCGGTTCATATTGGCCTAATTTGCGCCATAGAGTTTCTAGTAAAACGGGGTTAATATAGTTTAGTTAATAACTAATATTTCTAATAAAGCCGTTGGTGTTTCCCAGATGAGGAATAAACCCACCACGAAGCGCATGCGAATCGAATGCGAATGTATTTCTTCTGCTGTTTTGTACAAATTCTTCCTTGTCACTCAGAATGCCACTTTTTTCCTGTAATATAGGCGTTGTGCGTAGTCATATATACACTATTGTGTGCTTACAAAAACTTTATTTGTTTCCGCTTTCCGACATTGAAGTGGATTTGAATAATATGAATAAACCTTTTAAGGTGATACTAAACCAAGTCCAACCTAAATGAAGATAAACAAACTCAAGAACATAAAAGCAAATAAACAGTAAACTGTTCCGTGTTTATTCATTTGTTTGAACCCAGTTAGAACATACCGTACGTTTTATGACAACTGTTTAATATTCCGTTTTACTAAGTCGGCCATCGGTAGTGACCAAAGACAGTGGCAACAACATGGCCATGTGATTAACACGCATCTTCAAACGTGTATGATATGTCTGTTAATCGGATGCTGATGAACTGTTTTCTTTATCTTTTAGGTATTTGGTAAAACCATAAGCTCTGCCGGTGTTAAAAACTGAAGGAAGGCGGGTCTATAGAGTCCCTGAAGCCACATTGAAGAAAATGATCGATGTACATGAATACCTTGCCCTATCAAACTTCTAATAATGGATCAAGAGTCGATATTGGTTGACCATGCTGCTAATTAAGCCTAAGTTTATACACACGTGTTAAAATATGTATTTTTACTACGTAAGGAAGATTATATTAACTAGAGTCAGTGCAAACTGGGAGCAGATTAATATTGAACTAATGATAGATTTGCAGAAGATGTACTCACGTCATACCATCTTGCCATATCACCGTTAGGGACTGGCTGCATGAAATGTAATATATGCTTACATTCTTCACGTCATACCATCTTGCCATATCACAGAGTTAGGGACTGGCTGCATGAAATGTAATATATAGAGTGTCTTAAACGAGTGCCCATTTCATATAAGATTTATGAAACGAGTTATGAATTATATTAATTTTAACGAGCCTTTTGGCGAGTTAAAATTAAAAATAATTCATATCGAGTTTCATAAATATTATATGGAATCGGAACGAGTTTAAGATTCGTTTTATCACATAACACTGTAATCAAATTGGTAAAAAATAATTCAGATGGACATAGAACCGCCACGACGTCAGACACACTTTAGCGCCAAAACGTCATAAAATATGTGACGTCGTAACGTCGCGTCTCACAAATAACGTTGCGTATAAAAGAGTTCGTGTTTTACCTTAAACATGTTAAACATAACTTAACAGGTTTTCTATAGTAAAATGAGATTTTATCAGCTGGAAATACGTGGTACGTAGTGTGTGACCTTTGAAATTGAACCATGGAGTTCAGAAATACTGTACACAAGCATGTATGATATATTTAAATATATTCTAATTACCATGTTTGAAGCGTTTATTTATAGCTTCGCTGTGGTTATATAAATTTGAATAATGTAAATGATTCAAAACAGCAAGCAGTGATTACACAGTAAAATCAGTGTGTGTGTTTGAGGTAAAACTATATTAATAGTAATGTATGGGCGCATTGGTCCACTTTTTATATATGTAACCCACGTTACTTTTATTCGCCGCCGGAACGGGCAGCGACTCTTATACGGTTTTCATAATTGCACATGGTATGGTAGCAATGAACAGTTTCTTTGATTTTTCACTTTGATAACGCAATCTTATAATTACACATGGTAGCGACGAACCCTTTATCTGTGTTGTATTACACACTAACGCACACGCATCCCTTACATGTGAACAATTGTATTTCTGTGCTGATGTGTACTTCAAGCATGTCGTGCTACAAAGGTGAATATGTAATCAGTATGTAACGCATGTCAAGGATTTGACCAGAACGAAGCGAGGTCGTCCAACTTGATTCAAATGTTTGGTGTTAGGTAGAAAGAACTGAGGTCAAAAATTGGGAAGAACGTGTATTGTTAGAAAAAACGGTCGTGGCATGGTTACGTCTTCGTGACAGCATTCTTTTTTTTTCAATACTGTTTTAACTATGGTGGCTGATTTCTGCCATGTCGACATTTGAATGGCACCAAGAAGACAAATTAATGTGGCCCGTTGTCGTCTTTTCGCGTGGCGACTTGTCGTCTTGGCGCTTTATTTTTGTCGTTCTGTCGTCTAATTAATTACAGTGCGCATGTCTACCGGAAGGCGAAAAGACGACAAGACTACAAATACAGCATTTTGTCTCTTTTCGTTTTGTCGTTCTGGCGGGCGCCAAGACGACAAGACGACAGAACGACAAAAATAAAGCATAACAACGACAAGTCGTCTTGGCGCGTGAAATCCGTCGTTTTGTCGTCTTGTCTTGGCGGGCGCCAAGACGACAAGACGATAAGACGACAAAACGACATGGCAGAAATCAGCCACCATATTTAACACACGTGACTTGATCTGTTATTATGCTAAAATTTTGTTCCCAGTTCCTATCCAGATATAACACTGTTTTCTCTCGGCAGCTATTTTACGCTTGCGTAAAATCTTCTTGTCTGTTATATTAATATGCATTGCTTATATAGGGCACCTGTCTTTGTATCGTACTGATTTTGTTATTGTCATGTGATTGTCATGTGATGTCCAATGTTACTATATTTAGCTGTAAGAGAGAGAGAGTGGTTCCCTGTTGTAAGATTGTTATGTATGTAGGAGTTAGGGTCATCACCATGCACGAGCAACTGGGTACGTCACAACAGCATTCCCGCCACACTCACAATTAGCCGCCACATCTATCTTTTCTTCATTCTGTCGATATACTTTGCTGGGTAAGGTTGTCTTTCCCGGAGTACAAAAATAGTATTGACTTTACCAGAGTGAATACTCTTAAAGATATGCATAATAACGATACAGGATTCTGATAAGAATTGTTTTCTTTGTCTAACGTGTATTTTGTACGGGGTCCGGTTGGGGCAAAATGCAATGTCGCAGTGTCGTGGGCGACATTACGACAATACGTACGGAAGCGTATTCGTGCCTCGTCTTGTTGGGTTATATTGACTTTCTCATTTTAAACTATCTCGAGTTGTCATGATATATGTCTATATATCGATATATTTGTGTCGACAAAACACGTTGTAATTCAGTAAATGCAAAACAAATACTTTGAAATGGTACTTTATTTTACAATAAATCGTTTTTATTGAACTTGACATTTTTTTTCTTTTCTTTATATCGCGTTGAAACAACAAAAATAAAAATATATCAATATAAAGGTACTCGACGTAATGACAATTATGTGTATTACACGAGATATTTATCTGATATACTCGAGATCTTTATTTCAAGTTATGTGCAGTTAGTCGATAATGTGATATAAATATGTCGATTTAAAATCTAAAAAATGGTAAAAGAAATCAAGTTAAATTCGTGCTTTATTTAAATCAAATTTACACCGGAATGATTAGCCCTGGTCATCCGGCCTGCTTCTAAATCGATTTCTTTGCTACGCTTTGTTGTTCGTGTATTCTAGTTTCGGACAGCCAAACATGTATGATGTATATGATATCGGTCTTGGCAGAATAGGCCGATTAATGTACCCACTAGCGATTATCCGACTGTATTCGCCATTTCTTCACGCAAATAAAAGTCAACGTTTGCATGACCTTTTATTTGGTCTTATCTACCCAGACCTACCCAGAAGAAAACAATAAACATAACCACCTCTTTCAGAATTTAAAAACTGACTTTGACCAATCATCGATCATACCCGTTTTTCGGTATGACCTCGTTTTGAGGTGTCAGCATTTTTAAAGAAACTTTACTCTAGCCTTGGTCATACGGAGTGTTTTAAATTCTTCGCTACCAGCCGGGGGAAACAGCACCAGGGCCTGGGGGAAAATGGATGGTTGAACTGGCAACTAACGTTGGGGAGATTTTGGCGAGACTTTGAGAGAGTTTTTGTACTATAGACGTATTTTCATGTTAATTAATAGTTTTAGCATTTAAAATGTCTACTTTTAACTTGTGAGAAGCAGCACATGATGACAACAGGTGTAACTAAACTGTTGTGTTATGCTGTAATTAGCGACATTTATACTTTGTTTTCTGTTATTTTGACATAATATTAACTGTTATCTGTTATTGGTTAATTTAATGTTGTCTGTTACGTATTTATAGTGTCCCCCTCCCACACCCCTCCACTACCGACGTTACGTTGTAAACCTTCTCTCCTCTCACCGCGGGTTCGAATCCCACAGGGAGCTCGACTTGTACGTGAGGAAGTGTCGACTCTTACGGATGGTCTGCTTCCATAAAAATCTAAATCGACCGTCAGATATAACCTAACATGTGTTGAAAATGACGTAAAACCCCATATAAACAAACAAACCTCCATCACCTATCGTGAAATGTAAAATTTAGGATTGTTATTTTATATTTACTGTGAACTGTTCATTGTTATCTGTTATTATTCAAATTCAATTTGTTGTTATCCTTTTATGAGACACCCTCCGGCTACCACCACCCCACGCAACCCCACCCACATGTAGCTTTAGTTACAACGTAATGTTATGCAAACGTTGACTTTTATGTGCGTGAAAAACAGGCGAATACAGTGGGCGCTTCTTTTTTGTAATATCTGACCAGACCAATATTTGCCAGTAAAATGCATGATACCGTCTGCCCAGTTGTCAAGGTCCAGTGAGAGTCAGGAGTAAGATGGGATTCCTATGTTCAGTTTACCATTTGTTAGAGACTCCGGGAGAAGCCCATTGCAACCCAAGACTGTCTGTGTTTGAATTTCTTGAATTTTAGCTTGAATGCCTAGGAATCTATTCAAAGTGAAAACATGTTTTACCCCCACCCCATCCCCATCCTCATACAGCTTTATTTATAACTTAACGTTATACAAATGTTGACATTTATTTGCGTAAAAAAAGGGCGAATACAATTGGCTAATCGCTAGTGAGTACTTTAATCGGCCTAATCTGCCAAAACCGATATCTGCAAGTAAGACATATACATCATACATATTTGGCTGTCACGAACAACAAAGCACAGCAA
Organism: Cyrtodaria siliqua; assembly: GCA_037043455.1. NCBI lineage: Eukaryota > Metazoa > Mollusca > Bivalvia > Adapedonta > Hiatellidae > Cyrtodaria > Cyrtodaria siliqua. The sequence continues at coordinate 16,704 of JAWPHD010021054.1, read as the reverse complement.
AGAAATCAGAAGCAGGCCGGATGACCGGGGCTAATCATTTCGGCGCAAATTTAATTTAATTATAAGATGACGTTAACTCGATTTGTTTAACCATTTTTTAAATTAATTATCGACATATTTATGTCACATTAGCGACAAAATGTACATAACTTGAAATAAACATCTCGAGTATATCACATAAATATCTCGTGTAATACACATAATACTCATTACGTCGAGTACCTTTATATTGATATATTTTTATTTGTTTTGTTTCAACGCGATATACAGAAAAGAAAAAAATGTCAAGTTCATTAAAAACGATTTATTGTAAAATAAAGAACCATTTCAACGTATTTGTTTTGCATTTATTGAATTACAACGTGTTTTGTCGACACAAATATATCGATATATAGACATATATCGTAATAACTCGAGATAGTTTAAAAGGAGAAATTCACTATAACCCAACAAGACGAGGCACGAATACGCTTCCGTAAATACGGCATAGTGTCGCGTTGTCGTGCGCGACAATTCGACGCCCGACAACTCGACATCGCGATACGACATCGCGACATTGCGAAACGACATCACGACATTATTGTCACGATGTCGTATCGCAATGTCGCGATGTCGTATCGCAATGTCGAGTTGTCGTATCGCAGTGTCGCACTGTCGTATCGCTATGTCGCGATGTCGCGTTGTGACATTGTATCTGGCCCCAACCGGACACCGTAATTTTTACTATCTGAAGTTACGCGCCTGTATTGTGAATTTAACCTATATGGACATGTTAGTGAAGTGCCATAGTTTTATCTTCTTATTTATTGTCTGCAGGCCCTATCCTATGTACCTTTTGATCTCCAATAAAATGAAATGAATTTACTACGTGCTAGTTTACTATATACACCCGGTTACCATGGTTACCTATACTTGCTTAAAGAGTGCAGAACAACATGACACAGTACAACGTAGAATACGTTTAACGGGACACGAACAATCTAACGCACAACATGTAAGCCCCATTAAGTGCACGTACTTTTAGTATGAAACTAAAACATGTTATGATTATTTTATTGGTACTAAGATAGACACCCGAAAAGCTCCCATATTGCCTCCTGGCCCTATAAACGCTCCATACATAATACTTCAATATTGTCACGTGTCAATTTAAACGCTTTGTGAAAAAAACGCATTGTGTAATCAAAATATTTGCATTTGTATGTTTTTTTAAAATCATTTCATTCTGGTCATACAACGTTTTTTCCAAAAATAACAAAAACGAGGGCTCTATTGTATAACCAGTCTACAGAAACTAGGGCTCTATTGTATAACCAGTCTACAGAAACTAGGGCTCTATTGTATAACCATTCTACAGAAATTTACTGTAAACCTAACGCTAATTTGTTAAATAACATAACATGATCATTGTTCATATTCCGATAAATGTTAAAACTACTAATCGCACCTCTCAGATATATTTTCATGTTGTATTTGCCCTTGAAAATAGAGGTGTTTCGTTAAGATATCGGTAGTGATAATTTGAATATCTGGATAAAATAATGCATCTTAAACATTATTTTTTCGGACTGAAATAAGTACATTGTAAATAAATTCATATTTTTGGTAATTCATCGGAGTCTGCAAATCCTAAGGCTGTATTAATAAATAGTCATTCGGATATTATTCAAGTTGTACCAGATTTGTCAAAGTTTATACACCAAATTGAAGTTTAACCTAAAATATTGATTAAGAAAAAATATTCTAATCGGTTCATAACTATTTAATTCTAACGACAACTATAGATGTAGACACATATGTTCCTATACATATACTCCTATCGACATATAACACGTCCATGGGTATCCGAAAAAGTCGGGAGTTCCATTATGAGTTATAACTGTTTTATAATCCGACAAAAACAGTTATCGAGAGTTGGAATTCCCCTATCTGAACCGGATAACCGTGAATGGTAAGCATATCGACATACACATACATTGTACATGCATATATCGACATACACATACATTGTACATGCATATAGGTCTAAGGCACTTCAGTCAGCATATATTTAAACATATTTGTATTATACAAATAACAGTACAAAAGTGAATAACAATGACGTAAAATATAACACAAAATAAACAATAAGGTATCAAGTGTGTATTTTTCTACATAAAAATATCAGATATGCATGCATATATTTTAAGTCAAAACGTATAAATTCCAAAACTATTGTCAGTAGTATTATGATGATATGTTATATTATAAATAAAAAAAGTATTCTCAATCAATGTATACGGCGTACATTATTAAAAGTATATATATAAGTCGATCTGGAAAAGTAGCATTGAAGGACGACAGTCAACCACAAACACACAAAGAAACAAAAAACAACTTTAAAGATGAATAAAAATCAAGATAAGACATCACAAACACAAACGGCTGGACAATAGGGATACCGCCTTGGAACGGTCAGTGGCAAAAAAAAAAAGGAGATATTTTGTTTAATCGAAAATTTATTTTGACCCCCTCTGTTTACATTTTATTTTATTGACAGCCGAAAAACAAAATGGCGACGGCGGAACATTCCGTTTTAGGATAGGGTGACTTAAAAAATCAGTTGACCAGTAGTGATGTAAATAATAAAATATAAATGCAGTATACTATTTACCTACCTATTATTTGCTGGATATAATGTTTTTCATTCCAAAATAAAAGATGAATATGAACGATTGCTGGAGGGGCTGAACATTGAACAACAACACCACCCTGCATAACCTACGTTTTATTTGGTACTTCCGAACCCTATTCATTTTCAGACGACAGTTTCTAAACATAATGCCGCCATGTTGTTTTAATTTTTACAGTGTAAACAAGTGGGGCAAAATGAATTTTACGCTTTGTGAAGCATAACGGATGGTTATGGCAAGATTGTAAACATATCCAGGAGCGTCTATTTTCATTCTATCTAACCATATCAGGTATGATCATATATATCAAGTAATAAAAAGAAATCTCGATTCATATTCGACTTCCAGGCACCCTGAAATGCACAGTATGCTATACCGTTAACGGTGCAAAACATGGTAATACATTCTGGCAATTTCTCACCTTGTAATATATATGATTTGAGTAAATGTGCATAATAGGTAAACATGCAACACCTCTCACAAACCATAGCACCGACTACAGCTATTCTACTTTAAAGACATGGTGACTGGACACGATGGTACAAACAGATCTCTAAGCAATATTATCACTGACACTGTACTAATGGAACGCTGTCAGTAAATAGTATTGTTAAAAAAAACAAGAAAAAAACAAGAGAAGGATGTACGTAGCTGAACTGTGTTGTATTGATCCTGTTCATATTAGAGGTAAACATGCAACATGCAACATGCAACACCTCTCACACACCCTGGCACCGGTTTAAACGGTGTTTTACTTTTGAGTCTTACTGATTGGACACGGTGATCCCAAAGGGTCAATAAGTAATCTTTAAGCCAGCTTAACGCAACACAAGCTAATAGGGTTTATAATGGCTGGAACAATGGTAAAAATTTTCATCATTAAAACATCTTATTAACCATTTTGTGTGTCGGTGCGCCGTAAAACCCAATTGCCAATTCAACTAAGCTTAATAATGTAAAACTAGATGTTCGCAAAATAGGACAAACTACATGTCATGTTTATAAATGGTCAACTAACACTTTATCGCATTCACAATCATGCATACTGTGTACACAATTACATACAGGAAATAAGGTACATTGTTTGTAATGGAACTACTGATCACGTTTGGTGGCGGGCACTTATCCTCCTCATTTGCGGCTGCTTGGACTAGAGTAGGGAGTAGAGTGTTCCAAAACCGGACATACTCCGCTCGCATGTGATGATTTACCGGAAATGACGCAGTATCCGATTGAAATACAATATAGCGTTGATAAGTAACATCGTACATCGGCCATACCGGCATCATAGATTCGTCGGGTGAATTAGGGTTTCTGCAATTAATAACAATATGATATGAACCGCAAGAAATGTTTTCATGATACATATATATCTCAGAATACATTAACGATAATATTTAAAATGTATTTAGTAATGTACTTTTTTGGGATATCTTTGCTTTGAATGGTCATACGTATAATCACTATCTTGTATAGACAAATATACATGATATATAACGTGTTTAATGGCCATACAATATAATTTGTGTTCAAAAACATAAATACAAATAATTAAGTCTGATCTTCTTTCCAAATATAAATGTAATTTAAGGACTCTTCTGCCATAAGGACTATCACAACCTGACTTCTGTGGCGATGTGATTTATAAACTTCGTAAGATTCTTGGTCATGATCACTTTCATACTATCTTTGTTAAACTTGTTAAAAAGTTTATCAAAAGAGGTTATGACCCTATCATTTTGCAACGTATTGCATGCTTGGTGGTGGACCCATTTACAGTTCGCCACTATGCTTTCCTCTTTAATTGTACGATGACCGGACAGGCTGTGGACCCTATGATGACGCCTACCTAAAGCCCATTGGGACGGTGGCGTTTGATGTTTGTCCATGATCTTTCTTGTCGTGCCCTTAATGGTGTATTCTCTTACTGCTCTGGCTTCTGCAAAGTCATTGAGTACCTTCATTGTGGCTATTGTTTTTTTTTTGTATTATATTTACACTAGCATATTTGTGTTTTACTTATATTGCCTATTGATGCTGCCTTGTTGGTTAGAGATTAGATCATGGCGGGGATTTCTTTATTTACACTGTCCTGTTTTAATGGGAAGACAGTAGGGTAAGTGTTAGGTTTGGTGCACCCTAGAACCGGTTTAAACCCCCAGTGGCCTACTTTGCCACTGACCGTACCAAGGCGGTAGCCCTATTGTCAACCCTTTTGTGTTTGTGATGTCGTTTACTTTTATTATTACTTTTGCCTTCTTGTTTGTATGTTTGCGTGTTTGTTTCTGTGTTTTGTGGTTGACTGTCCTCCTTGAATGTTACTTTCCCTGTCCGATCATTTTATATTTCTTTTGGCAAATATCGTGTACGTGTACAAACTGTGTTCTGTTCATTAAATTAAAAGTCTAATGGCATAGCCCAGTCATATATAGTATATGTTGGTTTTGTATTGGAACTTAGGTTAGGTATAGATATAATAATCGAACAGGAAAAGCAGCATTCAAGGACGACAGTCAATCACAAACACACACAGAAACAAAGACAAAATTTAAAGATGAATTAAGGGCCAAATAAGACGTCACAAATACAAAAGGGTTGACAATAGGGCTACCGCCTTGGAACGGTCAGTGGCAAAAAGGCCGTTGGGGGGTTAAACCAGGTTCTAGGGTTTACCACACCTCACACTTAACCTAAGGTCAACCCAATAAAACGGGACAGTGTAAATAAAGAAATCCCCGCCATGAACTATTATCTAACCAACAAGGCAGCATTAATAGGCAATATAAGTAAAACACAAAGATGCTTGTGTATATATAAATACAAAAAAAAAATAGCCTAGAAAGCCACAAAGAAGGTACTCAATAACTTGGCTGAAGCCAGAGCAACAAGAGAATTAAACATTGAGGTGTAAATTTGGAATTACTATTTAAATATATCCTCTGCACGAAATAATTGGCTGTCCTGCAAATGTCCCTATGTATTTATTATATATATACTTACCCAGTTTTAGCAAAGTGTGTCAAATACGTCATCATTTTAGAAGAAAGTGCAAATTCCTCAGCCGTTATATTTGGGTTGCCGATTGCTCTCAAAAACAATTCTGGAAACGCAAGGGTAAATGGTAAGTCATCTGCGTGATTTGCTCCTTCTATGTAGTCTGGAAAGTTAGAAAAGCTTGGCCTATGATTGAACTCGTACAGATATACATGTCCACCTCCATTTATCCTAGCATGCATGCTGGCAGCCTTGGTTATCGGTGCGGTAAACAGTAGATCTGTCGCCATGTTTATGTACATTTGTCTTGCCGTGATCACGTTTTCCGGATCCGTCCAGTCGGTATATTGATACATTATGGCCTCTTTTTCGAGGTAAGTGCGCTTTTGTCCCCCGTCAACCAGATTTTTGGAAATAATTTGAAATTCTGTACTTGTCAGACCATTGTTCATGGTTATACCATCGGGCACGAAATCTAACATTAGAGCACCGTCAAAACTGTTAATCCCGAAAATAATATTAATATCACCAAATGGATTTAATATAAGAGATGCTTTCGGTGTCTTGTTGTCGAATAGTTCATCAAGGGGCACTGTAACAAAGTCATTATCCAATACGGGAATATAAATGACATCATTCGTGAGATAACTGCTTATGTCGGATGGACTTAAATTACGAAGACATGCGTTTACCTGCGTCTTATTTACATTTTTGCATTGGGTCTGTCTCAGAAACGTGTCATAATTAATTGCTGGTGTCCTGTCAAAAGCCCAGAAGACATTGGCTGACCCACTCTGCGCGATAACATTCTTTATAAGACCAATGTTTCCTTTATATAAAGCTTGATAGACAACACTTGCTGAGCCGGCCGATTCCCCAAACAATGTGACCCGATTAGGATCACCGCCAAACGCTGCAATGTTATCGTGAACCCATTGTATGGCCATATGTTGATCCCAAAGTCCGTAGTTACCATGTATACCGTTGTCAGGATTTGCCATGAAACCATATAGCCCCAATCTGTAGTTGATCGTAACCAATATGACATCATTCAGAGCTGAAAAGGCAGGTGATGTGTAAATATCTTTTAGCCCGAACTGAAAGCCTCCACCATATATCCATATCATGACGGCGTGAGATAGGGATGACAAGACCTTCCCGGGTACAACTATATCGAGGTGGAGGCAATCTTCGCTCATATACTCAAAGTCATCAACGCCAGCCATTCCTGCTATCTGCATACAATACGGCGAACTGTGGTTAGCTACAAATACCTGAGAGAACGGCTTCTTTTTCACTGGTTTGGCAAATCTTCCCTCACCGCTCGTAGATTCGGCGAATGGAATACCTAGAAACACGGAAACTTCGTATTGGGATTTGTTGTATGTTATGTTCTTAGAAGTTCCCATGATATTTCCGATTTTTGTCGTTACTATAATGTTCTCTCCTTTGATGATTAAACCCTCGTCAGTTTTGTTATCATATCGTTCTTCGGACAACAACAACTCTCCTATAGCAGGAAAGATATAGTTCCAGAAGTGCACATACTCAGCTCTCATATGGTCCTTCACTGGAAAGGATGAGACGTTTGTTTTGATAACGATATACTGTTGCGTATGGGCATCGTAATCCGGCCATTGAGTCATATCAACATCGTTGGCGTCATTTGGGTCACTGCCGATTAAAACAACAACATTTACAATGCATTATATATGTATTCAAAAACCCACACCCACAATACAATACGGTAATACTATGTCTATTTATCGGTAGTGAATTGTTATGACATGGTAATTCGCTATTTTCTACTGTTCTACTGAAAGAAATGAATATGGCATATGAGTAAATTTGATAATATACTGGTCATTGAGTACAAACAAATCACTGTTTTATTTCATATGTTTCTCACATCAGAGTATTTTATGATGTTTTCATTATTATATAGAGTAGCCCCGTTTCAGGAAATTCGCAGAATTATACTAATTTCATTCACAGTTTAAAATACGAGTTTATAGATTCTATAACACTTCTTTAAATCAGCAAGACATGTTATATACGCTCATACATGTATGTATCTAGACTACACGCTTTCAACGGATACTTAAACCATTAATATACTATTACAAACTTTAGGTTTTGTTTTGTTTTTGTTTTAAACATATTTATTTTACATCGATTGCGAAACAAGTTCTTGCAACTTAGATTAATCACTCTCGATGGCTTCCTGGGTAGAACCAGTACTAAGCAATGTGGATTAATTATCTTCCTCAAGGATAAATAACGTGGCCGCGACGGAGGATCGAACACACGACCTCTCGATCAGGAGGTCGGCGCTCTACCACTGGACCACGCACTCCACTAGCACAAACTTTAGGTACAACTCTTCACAAGCTGTGATGTTTAAAGAAACTAACCCGCCAAATAACGGTAAAGTTACACAATGAAACCTTTTATCAAAACTCCGTCCAGGTGTTCAGGTCATATAATAATGTATAAGTGCCGATAAAAAGTAAAGGTTTATTTACGGGTTCTTAAAATACCCGTGACTGAAAATGCGTAAAATGAATTATGAGTTGGTAACTCTTAATTCGACGCTCCCGTTTTTGGATTTTGCCTGGTTGCTTAAAGCCGTTCATACTGTGTCTACAGAGGTTGGATTCTAAATATATGTATATATAACTATTAATTATATACTTCGTCGTCAGTATGTTCGGAAACGGCGTACATATGTTGTAAAATGCGGCTGTTTTTGGCGGTATTGCTATTTTAGTTATAATTTAGAGGATTTGTTTACTTACTTACAATGATAGCCAAAATTAAAAGTTCACATTCAGTTGTTCTGAAACTTGTGACATGTTGAACTATTTACTAATTACAAGCTAATTCATGCTGGACTTTTTGAGTTCTACAACCTTACCAGAAGCGTTTAAATATACTTAGTTCAAGCTTATGACATTACGGGAGTGGGGAGTTGAGTGGAGTATCGTTTCTGGATATTTTTGTAAATATGATGTTTTTCTGTATGCTTAGATCAGAATATATATACATGATCTATCAGTCAATACGCATAGTTACCAGTAATAAAGAAATGTATTCATGCTTTAGGAAGGTTTAAACCTAAGTGGTGTTTAAGGTTTAAAATGGGTAAGTTATGTGTAAATAGAGAGGAAAATGTGTTTACTGCCACTTACCCAGTTTTGGCAAAGCTTGTCCAGTACTTCATAATGCTATCAGAGAGCTTAAGTTCCGCTTCCGGAATGGACAATGAAGGCTCGGTGGCGTGTTGCTGATCACTGGGAAACGCAAGTACAAACGGAACTTCATCGGCATGATTGGCGCCAAGAATCCAAACCGGACTTGTTGAAAAGCTTGGTCTGTGATCAAACTCGTAGATATAACTCTTGCCGGTGCCATTTATTTGAGAATGCGCAGTAGCTATGTTTATAGTTGCGACGGTAAACATGACATCTTTGACCATATCAAGATACATCTGTCTATTGGTTACCGTATTTGTCGGGTCCGACCAATCTGTGTATTGGTGAAGAACTGCTTCGATTACTGTTGTAAGGTCTTTAACGGCAATATCGTTTATATACGGGTACTCCGCAATAAGCGTTTTTAACTGATCATGAGTAAAACCTTCATCCTCACCTGCTTCGCTTTTGTCTGATTTTCGTAACGCAACAAAAACGGCGCTATCATAACTATTAAGACCAATTATAATGTCAAGACTGCCAAAATGATTCATTATTTCCGCAGCCTTTGAACTATTAGAAGTTAATATTTCCGAAGGTGGCATCACTACAAAATCATCATCCACTACAGGGATGTATTGATCTACAGCATACTCAGCTATCTTGTCGAGACTGAGACCACGGACACATTCAAGGATTTGTTCATTACTTGAAGACATGCATTGCGAAGTGTTTATAAGAGTATCATATTTAATTTCAGGCATGTCGTCAAGTGCCCAAACGCAGTTAGCAGAACCACTTTCAGCAATAACGCGCTGAAAAAGTCCCGCGTTTCCTGGATAAAGAGATTGAAATATAACGCTAACAGAGCCGGCTGATCCTCCAAACAAGGTCACCTTGAATGTATCACCTCCAAATGCTGCAATGTTATCATGTACCCATCGTATGGCCATATGTTGATCCCAGAGTCCGTAATTGCCCGGTAGACTGTGTTTCTTATTTGCCAGAAACCCCAATACACCTACACGGTAGTTTATTGTTACCAATATGACGTCATTTAATGCTGCAAAGGCGGGAGATTGGTACTCATCCTTACTTCCGACTTGAAATCCGCCTCCATGTATCCATATCAAAACTGATAACGAGTTTGTGTTTGTAGATTTTCCCGGAACGTAAATATTAAGATTGAGGCAGTCCTCGTTCATATCATTTATAGTCCACCCTCGCCGGAATATATCGCGTTGTGAACAAAACGGCTTAGACTCGTTTGCAATGTATCGCGTGGCGAATGGTGCTTTCTTCACAGGCTTTGCAAACCGATGTTTTCCGTTTGTGGATTCAGCAAATGGAATGCCAAGAAATACGGAGACATTATACTGCGTTTTGTTGTAAGTAACAGTTTCAACTGTTCCTACGATTTCGCCAACTGTTGTTGCTGCGGAGACATCCTCACAATTGATTTCAGCACCTATACAAAGTACGAAAATGAACAAGAAAATATAATACATCATGCTAATCATTTAAAATACCGACACTGAAGTCATGGGTGTATTTCTTTCATTTCATTATTGCATTACCGTTCGAAAACAACAGGTATCCACATAACACAGATTGTAGAATAAGTTTAACTATTTAAATCCGAATCCGGAGTAACCGTTAAGTTACTTTATTGTGTCTTTATTGTCTTACTTAACCACTGCTCTCAATAGCAAACAATATCAGTGGATATCTATTTATACGACATAAATTGTCCTAGGTAATAACCCTATTTATACAACATAAATTGTCCTAGATAATAACCATAAATCTTTATAGGGTCAGAGGAATTGCTATAGTGAAAACCGGGGGATTACTTAAAACGCACAGTCATGCACTTTCAACGGTGTTTGCGGTGTCGGGTCGATTTTTTACGATAAATTTAGCTCAACAGATCGATCAATTACTGTTTATTATATCAAGTTACAATGATAAAACTGCACCTTTGTCGATGGTAGTGACATATTAAAACATTTATGTTTTGAAGTACACTTTTATTTACTATATCCGCCATATTGTCAATTTGCATATTAATTAAATTCCCGTGATATTCTCGCGAGAGGTAAAGGCATTCATATTCCCCTCATCAAATAAGTCCGCTACCAACTAACAGCATCGAGGGATTTTTGGAGCGCAACAAACTCTTCTCGGAGCAAAATTAGGGTCTAAACTTTAAAGATAAACAATTGGATGTTGTTAAGAGAATTATTAGTGCCAAAAGGAAAAGTTGGTCACAATTTTGAAATTGTATGAATTTTGCGGGGAAAATGTATCGGCACACCGGACACGATCACGTGACATTTGACCTGAATAATAACAAATGATGGAAATGTAATAGTTTTTAACTTCGTCTGAAAATGTTGACTGTTACAACATTATTAAGGTTAATAAAACAAATATTTCGGTTCAGAGAGGTAAATAAATATATTGATAATCGGTTTATATGCTTGAAATGCTAATCCAATGAATACTTACATAGATATATTGATTTAAAACTAAGCGGGTAGCTCCTCTCCCTCGCGGGAGAGGAGATCCCCGTGTTTTTACTATAGGAGTTCCTCTGACCGTACACAGCCAGATAAAATATCAAAAATCGTAAAAAGGGCTGGTAAGGTCAGAGAAGGCTCGGATTACGTTCTATCCAAACGAAATGTAGTGTGTTTGGTCGTCCTTATGTAAATGTCTTAATAAAGTTATTATAATCTTACATTCTTTATTATTGTATCCATGAATAAACTTAGTTTTTTGTTCCGCATACTTTTCAACTGATAATAATGATGTGAATTCCAGAATATTTCGGAGATTATAATATAATTTATTTATATATTTCTTCCTCATTTCACTAAATTCAGGACAAATTAGAAGATAATGAAATTCTTCACCTATATGATATAGATCATATTGCAATTTACACATTTTCTTTCGTTAACGGGTACCCCTCTCCACCTCCCTACTTCGATAGGCAAGCGATGATTTCTAGTTATAAAAGCCATAAATCGTTTGCATAAATCGTCAGGCAATAGTTTTATATAGTTACTTTGTCTAAAATCTGTTTTTAACAGTTTGTACATATTAGTGTTTGATGTTCTATCAATTTCGGCCCTCCATTCTTGAATAAAAATATATTTTAACCTTTGATAAGAAGATTTAATCGTAAAGTTAATGTGCAATTTAAATATTTCACACACATACCAATGCTCCCATATATCTAGTTAAAAGCCGGACATTGTGTACGTAAATCACCATATATTTGACACGTTATACTGGCCTATCATACATACTGTAACGAAAAAGAAACGCAACTCGGGAATTTCCGATATATATTTTATATAATTCACACTTAATTCCACATAATATTCCAAAGAAATCCCAAGATGTTTTGTAAAAAAAAAAATTGCATTTAGTTAGAGAAAGGACACAACTGTGTGTTGTAGACGTTTTAATCATAGTACACTTTGTAACAAGAAATTTGTAAATGTTGAAGTTCATTTCAATTGAGCCATTTCAGTAGTGTAAGTAAGACAGTAAATAAGTATTTTTCTATTATTGTGACATGTGCATACAAGTAATCATATATACATATATTTATAAAGCAACATAAGCACACGGCCAAATGGGCCTATAAGTCACCAAATATAGAAAGAACATGTCTACAGGTCTAAGTACAATAATCAGATTATCACCTAATTGAAATTAGATAAATATGCATAGATTGGAATTAAACATCTTCATTAAATACATCCATGTAGATTTTAACATGAACACTTCCTTCAAGACATGTTTACTTAAATAATTAAACAGTTATTTAAGATTTAATGATACACAGAATGTCCTCTCTTAATAAATAAAATACATACAAGAAATTTTGCGATTTTTCTGAGTTGGGTTGACATAATATGCGTTAGATTTTGATTGACGGAGGCATTAACGCTATATAGATCGCTAAATACACCGGTGACGTAAGTGTTAGTATAAATCACAATCAAACAAGAAATGTGTTTCATCTTCTATAGACTGTATTGCGCAGAATGTACATAGTCTCTGGTCTGGTGGTTCACCAATGTACCTTCCAGTCTCTATTCTGAGGTGTAAAATACCCATGCGGAACTGACTGAGGATTATACGTTCGTTTTTGCTCATGTTTATAAGTACACAATCCTGTATAATACTGTATAATACTGTATTTAACGTAGTGAGTTTGCAAAATGTTGCATCCTAAGTTTGCTCACATGCTTGCGCCAAACGCGTACTCTGTCAATAATGAAACTTTGAAGGAATTCTATTTGCTGTGGTATGTGTTGTTTTAACGAAAAGAAAGGTCTTACGTAGCCATGTACCGATTAACCACAGCATATTGTACATACAATATATAGCGGAAATTCCCGAGTTGCGTGTTATTTTCGTTTCAGTATAATATCGATAAGACACCTATTTGACGTACATACAATACGAAAACAACCGCAACTAACTACGGATATTTGTAAGGATATTCTAGATATGTATTAGGATCAACCGTACTTTTTCTCACACTGTAATATGACCTGATAATTATTCCTTCATTTATTCTGGACAAACATTACCCTAGAGAGATTAATGGTCCTTCAAAGATATTGATTTTGAACTCTTGAACTGAATACGTATTGAATCGTGATTCATTCAAAACCGGATTTTACATATTAACACCGCACCTGTTTAAAGCTAACTAAACCTATAGTAGTAACTGTGTTATATATATATAATATAAACTTTGAGACGAACTTGATTTGTTTTAAAACTGCCTTTTTATTGACCTATATGTTCAACTGATTGCAAAATATGAATATATACATCTTGTAGTTTTACTATTCAAAGTGTTAGATAAACAGGAACATGTATTTATGAATTCATTAATTTATGATAAAATACAACAGTTTAAGCAGTAACTTGGGAACAATACGGGTTTCAGATATACGAAGTAAATCATAAGTTTATTAGTTAAAACATATTTTATTTAATATCGATTTCATAAAAAGTTCTTGCAACTTAGATTATTCACTCTCGATGGCTTCTTGGGTAGAACCAGTACTAAGCAATGTGGATTAAATATCTTGCTCTAAGATAAATAAGGTTGCCGCGGCGAGGATCGAACCCACGACCTCTCGATCTGGAGAACATACGTTTATGTCATCCTGATCGCCTCCAGGGCCTTTAACTTTAATAAATACCCAGCGTTATGTAATGCATACATCATTCAACTTTGTTAAACTCTAGATTTTGACCTTACTGAGATCGACAAAGGCGCGCAGCTATTATGTCTCCTAAAGTTTAAACTACAATATCTTCAGTGACTGTGATTTCGTAAATTTAATAAAATGCATGGTGATGTTTAACACGTTAGAACGTCATGTTCTGTTTGTGTTTAAATCTAGTGTTGTTATCCGAAAGTAATTGTTGGGATAGTTAAGCAATACAAATTCATTGTACGGAAGGAAAGTCGACGTTTCAGATCAAGCATATGGCTGTAATAAACATGCTAAACAGCATTTCAATTTTCGTATATAAAGATATTGTATGAATCCTCTTTGAAGAGGTAAATAGAGGTAAATAGTAATAGACCGAATTCATATCCTATGACAATTTCTATATGTATTTTATGAGTTTGCTTATATCTGAATGCATTTTATATTCTATCAACAGCAGCAAGTAAAGAAATGATGATTCAAGGAAATCACACTGGCTTACAGCTATAACAGTCTCAGCGCAGTATCGTTCGCATGAAAACGCTTTATTCAGTATAAGGAAAAGACACTCACTTACAAAGTATTGTCGGACGGGAACGTAAGGCGGGCTATCCTTCGAAGAAAAATAGTTGTTTCAATAGGCAATAGTATGACCAAGTTGGCATGTACTTAATACAATTATTAAGTAGGCTAATGTAGTTGTTTATTAGTATTATTATTATATTATTAACTAAAAAATCTAAAACTTATTATATAGCCTCGCACTGAATGCTGTTGACCTCTTACTTCCGATCAATACATACTGAATACATAAGGGCATCCCTTAGCAACAAACACAAACAAGAGGGAAAAGTAGCAGACTCCGTTCAAGATGACGTAATCTAATCAGAGTTGTAATAAGCCACGTGAGGTGCAATTGTATAAAGATGTAACGATGAAGCGAAGACAATATATAGGTAAAGTTATTCCATGCAAGTATTTCATCATATTATTCTCTACCAATAAAATATACTACTAATCGCTGGGGGTGGGGGTGGGGCGGATCGTTTCAAACATAAAATGCCACAATCCCACAATTTTAAAAATATGTTTGTTTATACGGTTAGAATTGTGTTTGTTTAGCTTTACTGGACACTTATGGGATGGCGAGTTGTCCGTCGTCCGTCCGTTAATGTTTCCTCGTTAAGACGATAGGGCCTTCATTTTTCATCCGATCTTTACCAAACTTACCAGATTGTTAATATCACAAGTTCGAAAACCAGTCAGATCGAACCAGTAACAGCAGAGTTAAGGCCCTTGATTTAGTTAAAATGCTATATTTTGCCTCGTTAAGACGATAGGGTCTATATTTTTCATCCGATCTTTGCCAACCTTTACAAGATTGCTACTGTCAATAAACGCTCAGACAACTTTGAAAACTAGCTAGATCGACATGATCGAACCTGTAACAGCGGAGTTATGTACTTTGATTTAGTTAAAAAATGCTTTATTTTTCCTCGTTAAGACAATAGGGCCTTCAGTTTTCATCCGATATTTACTAAACTTGTTCAGATTGTTACTATCTATGAAAGCTCGCATAAGTTCGAAAACCAGCTAGATCGGACTAGTCATATCGGAGTTACGGCCCTTGATTTAGTTAAAAATGCTATATTTTGCCTCATTGAGACGATAGGGCCTTTATTTTTTATCCGATCTTTAACAAACTTTACCAGATATATAACATCATTGAAAGCTCGGACAAGTTCGAAAAACAGCTAGTTCGAAATAGTAATAGCGGAGTTATGGCCCTTGATTTTCTGAAATTTGCTATATTTTGGCCTCATTAAGACGAAAGTGTCTTCATTTGGCCTGATTTCAGTGAAATTTTGCAGTGATGATCAGAACCAAGCCTACTTGTATATATCTGTACATATCGTCACCGTGTTCCGATTAAATGCATGCTGCTCTACGGTAACGCGAGTATCAAATACTACAGGGAAAAAAACGTGGTAAAAAGTCAAACACACAGTTAACTCCCTTGCTAAGGGGAGGTTATGGCTATATTCGTTCCAAACGCAGTTAACTTCCATCCGCGTTTGGTATCCGGCCCACCTCTATTCGCGTTGGATCTGGTCCATCCAGTTGGCCAGTTACCAGACTTCATTTAATGTGACGTCATTAGGTAAACGACCGTCTGGCAATTTATAAAATCATGTTGATTATTCCCAGCTGAGAGTCAAGGTAACGGTATTTCTACCTAAACTTTAAAAGCTACTGCAGTATCGATAATCTAAAATACAATCGCTACGCACTTAAGTGATATAGATAGATGTTAAGTTAAGTCGGTGGGTGGGAGAAATTTAACCACTGCAGTCTGCTGTTGCCAAGTTTCCAAGAATTGTGCGCGTTTTTATTTAGAACTCAGATGTTGAACTGTGCTTAAATATTCAGTTATTTTTATTAAGTTCTGAAAAATGGTTTGGCGTCGGAAAAGATGTGGGGTGGGGGCCCAATAATCTGAGAGTGGGTGGGGTGGTAGGGGGTGGGCTGGAGAGGGAGATCAGCCAGTATTTTGGCAAATATTGGGGAGGGGTGTGGAGGCAGTGGATG
>JAWPHD010021053.1:0-29481 GCA_037043455.1 Cyrtodaria siliqua | reverse complement strand
TTATATGGCTTTTATATCTGTCTGTGGTTAACAGACTGTGACTCATGTAAGTGTCGATAAGCATGCTTTACAACTTGAATTCCTAGAGAACTCGTCTGAATAACTTGAATGGTATAAACACATATTTTGTAATGTTGAAAGGTTACCATTTCACTTGCTAAAATGACGTTTTCGTAAACCAGTCTACTGAATGTAGCATGTATATTAGCGACGAAACATTCACAAGCCTCGTCGTGTTAGTGCCGAGGAAGGTACGGTTCAAGACTGCTGATTTCCTTCTTTCATTTTGTTCTTTTTTTTAAAATTTCAGTTATTATGGTTTTCGTTATTGCTAATGGTAAGGTAGCAACAGTTCCTTTACATTTTTCACTTTGATAACGCAAGCTTATAATTACACATGGTAACAGTAAACAGTTTATATGTGTTGTAATGCACACTCTAACGCACACGTATCCCTTTAATACATGTGAACAATTGTATTTCTGTGCTGATGAGTCCTTCTAGCACGTCGTGTTACATGAGTGAATTGTAATCAATATGTAAGGCATGTCAAGGTACTTGAACAGAAAGAAGCGAGGTCGCCGACATTGATTTAAAACGTTTGGTAGGAAGAACTGATGGTAAAAGTTGGGAAGAATGTAAGAAAAAACGGTCGTAGCGTGTTTATGCCTCCGTGACAACATTTATTTTTTTCAATATTGTTTTAACACCCGTGACTTGATATATTATTATGTTAACTTCTTGTCTTTCGGCTCGGCAGCTATTTAACGCTTGCGTAAAACCTTGCTTGTTCATTATTGATTTTATTAAACGGCAAAATGATGTAAAGCGAGGCTCTTGCCGAGCATTATATCATTTTTGCTAACGAGTTTAATAAATTCAATAATGAATGAGAACGAATGTTAGATTCTGTTTATCACATAACTCACATATCGACTTTTATTGCATTTTGCCTGTCGCTTTAACACGCGAAAACGACATAAACCGTGAGAATGGGATCATATAATTATCGATTTTTTTGACAGCGCATACTAGGCTTATTTGCAAACTTATATAACTAGTGGTATATCGAACATATAGAATGGTGTTCTTCCACTCCCACACCGTAAGTTATGTGATAAATGTGGGTTAATTGAGACAGGAAACACATCTTGCTCTGCTGCGGACGAGAAACATTATAAATCATAGCCCAAGTACCTTGGTAATAGTAAATATCATCACTAACATACACAAAGAAGACATCCCCCATAAATATATTTCAACTAATATTTTTTTCTATTTTCGAAGCTGTAAAAAAACAAACAATATAAGCATAAAACGTTTCTATATTAATTAGTCAAATAAAACATATTCGGGTAGTAAAAACGAGAAGACCATAAAACAAACTCTCTTCTGTACATTTTATAAAGACATATTTGACTGAGCGAAGAAAAAATGCCATGTGCTAACCACACGCGTCTATGTCTACACATAAACTGTGACTGAGCCTAATTTGTTATGTTATTAATTCCATAATATTTTAACAAGTAAAAGTAGATATGAAAGTCGAACAGATAATGTAGCAACCAAGGACCACAGCCAATCACAAACACGAACAGCAACAAACAACAACAGGAAATATAGCATTCAACGACCAGTGTCAACCACACACACGAACAGCAACAAACAGCAACAGGAAATGTAGCATTCAAGGACCACAGTCAACCATAAACACGAACAAAAACAGAAACAGACAATAGCAGGAAATGCAGCATTTAAGGACCACAGTCAACCACAAACACGAACAGAAACATACAACAACAGGAAATGTAGCATTCAAGGACCACAGTCAACCAAAACACGCACAGAAACAAACAACAACAGGAAATGTAGCATTCAAGGACCACAGTCAACACAAATACGCACAGAAACAAACAACAACAGGAAATGTAGCATTCAAGGACCACAGTCAACCACAAACACGAACAGAAACAAACAACAACAGGAAATGTAGCATTCAACGACCACAGTTAACCACAAACACGAACAGAAACAAGCAACAACAGGAGATGTATTATTCAAGGACCACTGTCAACCACAAACACGAACAGAAACAAACAACAACAGGAAATGTAGCATTCAAGGACCAGTCAACTAAAACACACCCAGAAACAAACAACAACAGGACATGTAGCATTCAAGGACCACTGTCAACCACAAACACGAACAGAAACAAACAACAACTACAAAGATGAATAAAATGCAAGATATGACATCACAACTTAAAAGGGTTGATAATAGGGCTACCCATAAACGGGACATTGTAAATAAAAATATCCCCGCCAGGTTATATTCTCTAACAAACAAGGTTGCATTAATAGGCAATATAAGAAAAACACATAAATGATCATGCATATATAATATAAAAAGATCCATGTTATATTACCTCTATATTGTTCTTAGTGAGGATCTGGTATAGTGCATGCTCATTATCCAGATGCCATAAATAACTCGTACAATATACCATATTCCTGAAAAGCAATCATCAAACATCTCTAACATTATTTTGATTTCTTTTTCTTCTTCGAAATAATCCTATTTATAATATGTTACATAATATCCCTTTAAATATATGGAACTAAAGATATGTTTAATTATGTTTAGCGCTTATAAATGCAGTCTTCATGTACAACCATAAACATTTCTTACCCATTTACAGTAAACATTTAAAATGTTCCTGATTGAAGACATGTTACGAGCATGTTATGTTACGTAATAGAATTGAATTGAATTGAATGTTGTTTAACGGCTCATCAACACAGTATAGGTTATTTAGAGCCGCCCCAGAGAGAGGGGAAGGATACATAGGAATCCGGGAACCGTGCCCTACTCTTATTATCGAATAGTTTCCTATGGTTCTTTAACGTGCTCGGAGGATAGAAAAGAAAGTCGTTTGGTTCCCGGCCTATCCTGACAGACGGATAGATTCCCGCAAATCATGTTTATTTTGTCAAGCTTACTACAAGAACGATAAACGTAAAGCTTTCTAAATGCACTACACACTTTCGCAAAATCTCGTACACAGCATTACTCGAATGTAATATGCAGGTTTCCATATTGGTTACGTCATCGCGCCTTAGATTCCCGCCAAATCAAATATGCATTCAAATCAAAGTTAACATCCAAAGGTTGCAATGTTATTCAGCCAATTGCTCCATCAATAGTTTATTTACATGAATCACATTGATAAAACCTTCATCTGCATTGTAAAAAACAAATACTCAACGCAAATTATACATCAACACATGTCGCTTGCGGTCATATTGTTTACATAGCAACACTGCACTGTTTTCTGTGTGTGCCGTTGCCTTCCGGCTAACATAATGTCATGGTTTTGAACATACCGAAGCGCCGTGATGCACACGAGACGGGATCCGGAAGAATGACGGGATTGGCCGAGCGTTCATGATTGCAAACCTAGTTTACAAGGGTAAGCTGTCTGTATATGTACATGGAGAATCATAACTGCTGCATATAAAATATCTCCTTTCAAGTTTCGCAAAGAATAGACGGCCACGCCAATGCACAAGATTTCACGACCGTAAACCTGATTCTTGAGAATGTGGGATGTCTATGTCCCAAATTTAATTGACAGTAAATGGTTCGCATTTGCGAGGCACCCCACATGCATATAAAAAAGCCATAAGACGCAAACAGGAACGAACATTTCAGATTCATCATGGTACATTGAGATAGAACAGTTAAACATCTCACCTGCAGAATCGCTGAATTTGGTCAAATACTGTCAGACTATATTTTAGCTCCCTCGTTTGAAACATTGGTTCTATTATCATGCCATACACGTGGCTCGCCTTTGACCACGAGGGAAAGTAAATTGCTATAGAAAAGTCAGTTGTAGAGAAAATACACTTAAAACTATTCCAATAGACTCAAAGGAGTCTTGTCAAAAACAGGCTTGTCACAAATAACGACACTTTATGGAGTAAATTCAAATCAATAGCTTCCACTGACAGTATAATTGAACCAAAATTTTCATAATTTCTCACAAAACACATTCTATTCCAAAGTATTCACAGAGCTTTTTGCTACTGGCATATTTACTAAGAGATATTTTAAAAAGGGAATTTGACCAGGATGTTTATTAAATTTACGTTTTTACAAAATACATTTAATAACTGAAATAATTCATGGAGAACAGTTTTCGTCCAGTACATAATTTCTTTAAAGATGCATTTGATTTGTCAGTTTCATGATCAAAAATATAAAACAACTCCATTTCCACAGATATGTAGTGCTACATGTACATAAGTGTCAAGACCAATGTATTCATCCGCTTGCGGATAAGTACAAGTCATTATTGCACAAGATTTTCCCGAAAAAGAGATGTAAAAGGAAATGTAGCGTTCAAGGACCACAGTCAACCAAAAACACGCAACAAATCAAACAGCAATTACAAGGACAAATACAAGACAAAGTATATGACATTACAAACATAACACGATGGGTAATGTGGCTAACGTCTTGGAATGGTCAGTGAAAAAAAGGCCGCAGGGGTATTAACCAGGTTTTAGGGTTCACTAAACCTCACTCTTACCATATTGTCATCCTAATAAAACGGGACACGCAATTCACTTTCGATTTAACAACCTAAACTGACAGTGGCCAATTTCTGACTATTTTATACCAAAGTATAACTCAGTAGTAAGAGCGCCTATTTATACAGAGGAGTTTTATTTTTCTTTCTTGAAAATCATTTACAAATGAAGACACGCCCACTATAAAGCTACCAATTTAAGTATAAATTGAGCAGCTTTAAATGTTATCATTTAGATGACACAGTCTAACAATAGACGCAATTTTCTGACATTCCGTGATGAGCGGCATGCACGTGGAAATGGTGTACAATGGTATGCTGATGTTGTTTCCTGTCTCTCGTCTCTCGACGCATTTAATTGGAATAAAATAACAATTTATTTACTGAAGTTCTGGTTTAGACACCCACATGGGAAAAATGCGGCGATCATATGCATGTGTTCCTTTCAAACGGTATCGGATTCCGATTGTCGTCATTTGAACGTACAATCATTGTGTGTATACAGTAATTAGTTCGATTGTTACGTAAAATAACTCTCCCACTCTAAATTATTTCCCATGGATTTATAGCAATATATCAAACAATATTAGTTTAGTTTATTGGAACAAACCAGCATTAGGACACAATCATCTGTCAATGAACCGGTTGACACATTAACAATTTGCCACAATGCATTCCCCCTTGAATGTGCAATGACCCGACATATCGTTGTCTCTATAATGACGTCTGCCTAAATCATTACACTTAACGTGTGTCCCTTAACCCTGTACCCGCTAATCACGACTCTGCCTAAATCATTACACTTAACGAGTGTCCCTTAACCCTTTACCCACTAATCACGACTCTGCCTAAATCATTACACTTAACGAGTGTCCCTTAACCCTTTACCCACTAATCACGACTCTGCCTAAATCATTACACTTAACGAGTGTCCCTTAACCCTTTACCCACTAATCACGACTCTGCCTAAATCATTACACTTAACGGGTGTCCCTTAACCCTGTACCCGCTAATCACGACTCTGCCTAAATCATTACGCTTAACGGGTGTCCCTTAACCCTGTACCCGCTAATCACGACTCTGCCTAAATCATTACACTTAACGGGTGTCCCTTAACCCTTTACCCGCTAATCACGACTCTGCCTAAATCATTACACTTAACGGGTGTCCCTTAACCCTTTACCCACTAATCACGACTCTGCCTAAATCATTACACTTAACGGGTGTCCCTTAACCCTTTACCCGCTAATCACGACTCTGCCTAAATCATTACACTTAACGGGTGTCCCTTAACCCTTTACCCGCTAATCACGACTCTGCCTAAATCATTACACTTAACGTGTGTCCCTTAACCCTTTACCCGCTAATCACGACTCTGCCTAAATCATTACGCTTAACGGGTGTCCCTTAACCCTTTACCCGCTAATCACGACTCTGCCCAAATCATTACACTTAACGGGTGTCCCTTAACCCTTTACCCGCTAATCACGACTCTGCCTAAATCATTACGCTTAACGGGTGTCCCTTAACTCTTTACCCGCTAATCACGACTCTGCCTAAATCATTACACTTAACGGGTGTCCCTTAACCCTTTACCCGCTAATCACGACTCTGCCTAAATCATTACACTTAACGGGTGTCCCTTAACCCTGTACCCGCTAATCACGACTCTGCCTAAATCATTACGCTTAACGGGTGTCCCTTAACCCTGTACCCGCTAAGCACGACTCTGCCTAAATCATTACGCTTAACGGGTGTCCCTTAACCATTTACCCGCTAATCACGACTCTGCCTAAATCATTACACTTAACGGGTGTCCCTTAACCCTTTACCCGCTAATCACGACTCTGCCTAAATCATTACACTTAACGGGTGTCCCTTAACCCTTTACCCGCTAATCACGACTCTGCCTAAATCATTACGCTTAACGGGTGTCCCTTAACCCTTTACCCGCTAATCGTGACTCTGCCTAAATAATTACACTTAACGGGTGTCCCTTAACCCTTTACCCGCTAATCACGACTCTGCATAAATCATTACGCTTAACGGGTGTCCCTTAACCCTGTACCCGCTAATCACGACTCTGCCTAAATCATTACACTTAACGGGTGTCCCTTAACCCTGTACCCGCTAATCACGACTCTGCCTAAATCATTACACTTAACGGGTGTCCCTTAACCCTTTACCCGCTAATCACGACTCTGCCTAAATCATTACACTTAACGTGTGTCCCTTAACCCTGTACCCGCTAATCACGACTCTGCCTAAATCATTACACTAAACGGGTGTCCTTTAACCCTGTACCCGCTAGTCACGACTCTGCCTAAATCATTACGCTTAACGGGTGTCCCTTAACCCTTTACCCGCTAATCACGACTCTGCCTAAATCATTACGCTTAACGGGTGTCCCTTAACCCTTTACCCGCTAATCACGACTCTGCCTAAATCATTACACTTAACGTCTGTCCCTTAACCCTGTACCCGCTAATCACGACTCTGCCTAAATCATTATACTTAACGGGTGTCCCTTGACCCTGTACCCGCTAATCACGAATCTGCCTAAATCATTACACTTAACGGGTGTCCCTTAACCCTTTACCCGCTAATCACGACTCTGCCTAAATCATAACACTTAACGTGTGTCCCTTAACCCTGTACCCGCTAATCACGACTCTGCCTAAATCATTACACTTAACGGGTGTCCCTTAACCCTGTACCCGCTAATCACGACTCTGCCTAAATCATTACACTTAACGGGTGTACCTTAACCCTTTACCCGCTAATCACGACTCTGCCTAAATCATTACACTTAACGTGTGTCCCTTAACCCTTTACCCGCTAATCACGACTCTGCCTAAATCATTACACTTAACGGGTGTCCCTTAACCCTTTACCCGCTAATCACGACTCTGCCTAAATCATTACACTTAACGGGTGTCCCTTAACCCTGTACCCGCTAATCACGACTCTGCCTAAATCATTACGCTTAACGGGTGTCCCTTAACCCTTTACCCGCTAATCAAGACTCTGCCTAAATCATTACACTTAACGTCTGTCCCTTAACCCTGTACCCGCTAATCACGACTCTGCCTAAATCATTACACTTAACGGGTGTCCCTTAACCCTGTACCCGCTAATCACGACTCTGCCTAAATCATTACACTTAACGGGTGTCCCTTAACCCTTTACCCGCTAATCACGACTCTGCCTAAATCATTACACTTAACGTGTGTCCCTTAACCCTGTACCCGCTAATCACGACTCTGCCTAAATCATTACACTAAACGGGTGTCCCTTAACCCTGTACCCGCTAATCACGACTCTGCCTAAATCATTACGCTTAACGGGTGTCCCTTAACCCTTTACCCGCTAATCACGACTCTGCCTAAATCATTACACTTAACGTCTGTCCCTTAACCCTGTACCCGCTAATCACGACTCTGCCTAAATCATTACACTTAACGGGTGTCCCTTAACCCTGTACCCGCTAATCACGACTTTGCCTAAATCATTACACTTAACGGGTGTCCCTTAACCCTTTACCCGCTAATCACGACTCTGCCTAAATCATTACACTTAACGTGTGTCCCTTAACCCTGTACCCGCTAATCACGACTCTGCCTAAATCATTACACTTAACGGGTGTCCCTTAACCCTGTACCCGCTAATCACGACTCTGCCTAAATCATTACACTTAACGGGTGTCCCTTAACCCTTTACCCGCTAATCACGACTCTGCCTAAGTCATTACACTTAACGTGTGTCCCTTAACCCTGTACCCGCTAATCACGACTCTGCCTAAATCATTACGCTTAACGGGTGTCCCTTAACCCTGTACCCGCTAATCACGACTCTGCCTAAATCATTACACTTAACGGGTGTCCCTTAACCCTGTACCCGCTAATCACGACTCTGCCTAAATCATTACACTTAACGGGTGTCCCTTAACCCTTTACCCGCTAATCACGACTCTGCCTAAATCATTACGCTTAACGGGTGTCCCTTAACCCTTTACCCGCTAATCACGACTCTGCCTAAATCATTACACTTAACGGGTGTCCCTTAATCCTTTACCCGCTAATCACGACTCTGCCTAAATCATCACTTAACGGGTGTCCCTTAACCCTTTACCCACTAATCACGACTCTGCCTAAATCATTACGCTTAACGGGTGTCCCTTAACCCTTTACCCGCTAATCACGACTCTGCCTAAATCATTACGCTTAACGGGTGTCCCTTAACCCTTTACCCGCTAATCACGACTCTGCCTAAATCATTACACTTAACGGGTGTCCCTTAACCCTTTACCCACTAATCACGACTCTGCCTAAATCATTACGCTTAACGGGTGTCCCTTAACCCTTTACCCGCTAATCACGACTCTGCCTAAATCATTACACTTAACGTGTGTCCCTTAACCCTGTACCCGCTAATCACGACTCTGCCTAAATCATTACGCTTAACGGGTGTCCCTTAACCCTGTACCCGCTAATCACGACTCTGCCTAAATCATTACACTTAACGGGTGTCCCTTAACCCTTTACCCGCTAATCACGACTCTGCCTAAATCATTACACTTAACGGGTGTCCCTTAACCCTTTACCCGCATATCACGACTATGCCTAAATCATTACGCTTAACGGGTGTCCCTTAACCCTTTACCCGCTAATCACGACTATGCCTAAATCATTACGCTTAACGGGTGTCCCTTAACCCTTTACCCGCATATCACGACTATGCCTAAATCATTACGCTTAACGGGTGTCCCTTAACCCTTTACCCGCTAATCACGACTCTGCCTAAATCATTACACTTAACGGGTGTCCCTTAACCCTTTACCCGCATATCACGACTATGCCTAAATCATTACGCTTAACGGGTGTCCCTTAACCCTTTACCCGCATATCACGACTATGCCTTAATCATTACGCTTAACGGGTGTCCCTTAACCCTGTACCCGCTAATCACGACTCTGCCTAAATCATTACGCTTAACGTGTGTCCCTTAACCCTGTACCCGCTAATCACGACTCTGCCTAAATCATTACACTTAACGTGTGTCCCTTAACCCTTTACCCGCTAATCACGACTCTGCCTAAATCATTACGCTTAACGGGTGTCCCTTAACCCTGTACCCGATAATCACGACTCTGCCTAAATCATTACGCTTAACGGGTGTCCCTTAACCCTTTACCCGCTAATCACGACTCTGCCTAAATCATTACACTTAACGGGTGTCCCTTAACCCTTTACCCGCTAATCACGACTCTGCCTAAATCATTACACTTAACGGGTGTCCCTTAACCCTTTACCCGCTAATCACGACTCTGCCTAAATCATTACGCTTAACGGGTGTCCCTTAACCCTGTACCCGCTAATCACGACTCTGCCTAAATCATTACGCTTAACGGGTGTCCCTTAACCCTTTACCCGCTAATCGTGACTCTGCCTAAATAATTACGCTTAACGGGTGTCCCTTAACCCTGTACCCGCTAATCACGACTCTGCCTAAATCATTACGCTTAACGGGTGTCCCTTAACCCTTTACCCGCTAATCACGACTCTGCCTAAATCATTACACTTAACGGGTGTCCCTTAACCCTTTACCCGCTAATCACGACTCTGCCTAAATCATTACGCTTAACGGGTGTCCCTTAACCCTTTACCCGCTAATCACGACTCTGCCTAAATCATTACACTTAACGGGTGTCCCTTAACCCTTTACCCGCTAATCACGACTCTGCCTAAATCATTACACTTATCGGGTGTCCCTTAACCCTTTACCCGCTAATCACGACTCTGCCTAAATCATTACACTTAACGGGTGTCCCTTAACCCTTTACCCGCTAATCACGACTCTGCCTAAATCATTACACTTAACGGGTGTCCCTTAACCCTTTACCCGCTAATCACGACTCTGCCTAAATCATTACACTTAACGGGTGTCCCTTAACCCTTTACCCACTAATCACGACTCTGCCTAAATCATTACGCTTAACGGGTGTCCCTTAACCCTTTACCCGCTAATCACGACTCTGCCTAAATCATTACACTTAACGGGTGTCCCTTAACCCTTTACCCGCTAATCACGACTCTGCCTAAATCATTACACTTAACGGGTGTCCCTTAACCCTTTACCCGCTAATCACGACTCTGCCTAAATCATTACGCTTAACGGGTGTCCCTTAACCCTGTACCCGCTAATCACGACTCTGCCTAAATCATTTCGCTTAACGGGTGTCCCTTAACCCTGTACCCGCTAATCGCGACTCTGCCTAAATCATTACGCTTAACGGGTGTCCCTTAACCCTTTACCCGCTAATCGTGACTCTGCCTAAATAATTACGCTTAACGGGTGTCCCTTAACCCTGTACCCGCTAATCACGACTCTGCCTAAATCATTACGCTTAACGGGTGTCCCTTAACCCTTTACCCGCTAATCGCGACTCTGCCTAAATCATTACGCTTAACGGGTGTCCCTTAACCCTTTACCCGCTAATCGCGACTCTGCCTAAATCATTACGCTTAACGGGTGTCCCTTAACCCTGTACCCGCTAATCGCGACTCTGCCTAAATCATTACGCTTAACGGGTGTCCCTTAACCCTTTACCCGCTAATCACGACTCTGCCTAAATCATTACACTTAACGGGTGTCCCTTAACCCTTTACCCGCTAATCACGACTCTGCCTAAATCATTACACTTAACGGGTGTCCCTTAACCCTTTACCCGCTAATCACGACTCTGCCTAAATCATTACGCTTAACGGGTGTCCCTTAACCCTGTACCCGCTAATCACGACTCTGCCTAAATCATTACGCTTAACGGGTGTCCCTTAACCCTGTACCCGCTAATCGCGACTCTGCCTAAATCATTACGCTTAACGGGTGTCCCTTAACCCTTTACCCGCTAATCGTGACTCTGCCTAAATAATTACGCCTAACGGGTGTCCCTTAACCCTGTACCCGCTAATCACGACTCTGCCTAAATCATTACGCTTAACGGGTGTCCCTTAACCCTTTACCCGCTAATCACGACTCTGCCTAAATCATTACGCTTAACGGGTGTCCCTTAACCCTTTACCCGCTAATCGCGACTCTGCCTAAATCATTACGCTTAACGGGTGTCCCTTAACCCTGTACCCGCTAATCGCGACTCTGCCTAAATCATTACGCTTAACGGGTGTCCCTTAACCCTTTACCCGCTAATCACGACTCTGCCTAAATCATTACGCTTAACGGGTGTACCTTAACCCTTTACCCGCTAATCACGACTCTGCCTAAATCATTACGCTTAACGGGTGTCCCTTAACCCTTTACCCGCTAATCACGACTCTGCCTAAATCATTACGCTTAACGGGTGTCCCTTAACCCTTTACCCGCTAATCACGACTCTGCCTAAATCATTACGCTTAACGGGTGTCCCTTAACCCTTTACCCGCTAATCACGACTCTGCCTAAATCATTACACTTAACGGGTGTCCCTTAACCCTTTACCCGCTAATCACGACTCTGCCTAAATCATTACACTTAACGGGTGTCCCTTAACCCTGTACCCGCTAATCACGACTCTGCCTAAATCATTACGCTTAACGGGTGTCCCTTAACCCTGTACCCGCTAATCACGACTCTGCCTAAATCATTACGCTTAACGGGTGTCCCTTAACCCTTTACCCGCTAATCACGACTCTGCCTAAATCATTACGCTTAACGGGTGTCCCTTAACCCTTTACCCGCTATTCACGACTCTGCCTAAATCATTACCTTTAACGGGTGTCCCTTAACCCTGTACCCGCTAATCACGACTCTGCCTAAATCATTACGCTTAACGGGTGTCCCTTAACCCTGTACCCGCTAATCACGACTCTGCCTAAATCATTACGCTTAACGGGTGTCCCTTAACCCTTTACCCGCTAATCACGACTCTGCCTAAATCATTACGCTTAACGGGTGTCCCTTAACCCTTTACCCGCTAATCACGACTCTGCCTAAATCATTACGCTTAACGGGTGTCCCTTAACCCTTTACCCGCTAATCACGACTCTGCCTAAATCATTACACTTAACGGGTGTCCCTTAACCCTTTACCCGCTAATCACGACTCTGCCTAAATCATTACACTTAACGGGTGTCCCTTAACCCTTTACCCGCTAATCACGACTCTGCCTAAATCATTACACTTAACGGGTGTCCCTTAACCCTTTACCCGCTAATCACGACTCTGCCTAAATCATTACACTTAACGGGTGTCCCTTAACCCTTTACCCACTAATCACGACTCTGCCTAAATCATTACGCTTAACGGGTGTCCCTTAACCCTTTACCCGCTAATCACGACTCTGCCTAAATCATTACACTTAACGGGTGTCCCTTAACCCTTTACCCGCTAATCACGACTCTGCCTAAATCATTACAATTAACGGGTGTCCCTTAACCCTTTACCCGCTAATCACGACTCTGCCTAAATCATTACGCTTAACGGGTGTCCCTTAACCCTGTACCCGCTAATCACGACTCTGCCTAAATCATTACGCTTAACGGGTGTCCCTTAACCCTTTACCCGCTAATCGTGACTCTGCCTAAATAATTACGCTTAACGGGTGTCCCTTAACCCTGTACCCGCTAATCACGACTCTGCCTAAATCATTACGCTTAACGGGTGTCCCTTAACCCTTTACCCGCTAATCACGACTCTGCCTAAATCATTACGCTTAACGGGTGTCCCTTAACCCTTTACCCGCTAATCGCGACTCTGCCTAAATCATTACGCTTAACGGGTGTCCCTTAACCCTGTACCCGCTAATCGCGACTCTGCCTAAATCATTACGCTTAACGGGTGTCCCTTAACCCTTTACCCGCTAATCACGACTCTGCCTAAATCATTACGCTTAACGGGTGTCCCTTAACCCTTTACCCGCTAATCACGACTCTGCCTAAATCATTACACTTAACGGGTGTCCCTTAACCCTTTACCCGCTAATCACGACTCTGCCTAAATCATTACGCTTAACGGGTGTCCCTTAACCCTTTACCCGCTAATCACGACTCTGCCTAAATCATTACGCTTAACGGGTGTCCCTTAACCCTTTACCCGCTAATCACGACTCTGCCTAAATCATTACACTTAACGGGTGTCCCTTAACCCTTTACCCGCTAATCACGACTCTGCCTAAATCATTACGCTTAACGGGTGTCCCTTAACCCTGTACCCGCTAATCACGACTCTGCCTAAATCATTACGCTTAACGGGTGTCCCTTAACCCTGTACCCGCTAATCACGACTCTGCCTAAATCATTACGCTTAACGGGTGTCCCTTAACCCTTTACCCGCTAATCACGACTCTGCCTAAATCATTACGCTTAACGGGTGTCCCTTAACCCTTTACCCGCTAATCACGACTCTGCCTAAATCATTACACTTAACGGGTGTCCCTTAACCCTTTACCCGCTAATCACGACTCTGCCTAAATCATTACGCTTAACGGGTGTCCCTTAACCCTTTACCCGCTAATCACGACTCTGCCTAAATCATTACACTTAACGGGTGTCCCTTAACCCTTTACCCGCTAATCACGACTCTGCCTAAATCATTACACTTAACGGGTGTCCCTTAACCCTGACTCTGCCTAAATCATTACACTTAACGTGTGTCCCTTAACCCTTTACCCGGTAATCACGACTCTGCCTAAATCATTACACTTAACGTGTGTCCCTTAACCCTTTACCCGCTAATCACGACTCTGCCTAAATCATTACACTTAACGGGTGTCCCTTAACCCTTTACCCGCTAATCACGACTCTGCCTAAATCATTACGCTTAACGGGTGTCCCTTAACCCTTTACCATCTAATCACGACTATAATAGCATTTGAGTCCATTGTAAACCCCGATCAGCCTGTTAGTAACTCGCAGGCTGATCAGGGATTACAATGTATGGCTGCTGATCATTCATTTCCCCCTAAACACCCATTTGTCTTATAAATGGAATGGTCTTAATTCAAAGAAGGAACAGTCCATTTTATATATATATTTATATGTAGCGGGTTATGGGTTAATGGTTGATTCTCATGCTGCTCATGTAGTAGTATAGATAGTGAGGGTATAGGGCCAGTTTTCCCCCCTCGCGAGGCACGAGAACAACTAGTGAAATATGCCAGGGGAAGACTCAGGCGTAACTTTCATTTATATCACTAAGATCTAAATGTAAGTCACGTCTAAATCAACACCAACATATTTCAACAGTTTTCTCAAGCACCCCGCTCAGGGAAACTCGCCTATACCCTCACTATCTATACTACTAATCAATCCGGTTTTGTCATTTTAATAACATAACATTTGCGACTCATTAAGCAAAGTCAGAAGGAACCGGGCAGTAATCTTTATCATCGCTCTGCTTATCATTTTTTTCCGCGGTTGCCTCAGCTATTCATTTTTTCTTTAGATTACCATGTCACGTGACCATTTATAAAATAAACGTTTGCTATGTCACATGACCGTTTATAAAATAAACGTTTGCTATGTCACATGACCGTTTATAATATAAACGTTTGCTATGTCACGTGACCGTTTATAAAATAAACGTTTGCTATGTCACGCGACCGTTTATAAAATAAACGTTTGCTATGTCACATGACCGTTTATAAAATAAACGTTTGCTATGTTACATGACCGTTTATAATATAAACGTTTGCTATGTCACGTGACCGTTTATAAAATAAACGTTTGCTATGTCACGTGATTGCTATGTCACGTGACCGTTTATAAAATAAACGGTTGCTATGTCACGTGACCGTTTATAATATAAACGTTCTTGTTAAAAGCATAATACAAAGTATCGCTTTTAACTTTCACTCTTTCAGGTCTCTATTCCCAAAAAGGGTATGTCACCGTGTTAAGAGTGATACCAGACTGCAGTATTTCACTGCCTTATATACCTGTCAGGTAGGCCAAACCTTCACCGATTGGTTGATATAAATAACTGACCTTCACCGATTGGTTGATTCGGCCCTCGAAGTTTCGTACGATTACGTTTTAATATTTTCAATATACTTGAATGGAACCCAACTATTGAAATCTTCATTGTAACCCTTCCATTTAATCAACGCTTGTTTCTTTTTGTAATCACGTTGTATTACTTTTTCAATCCTAAATATTTCTTGCTTTGCTTTTATCATTTCTAATTCATAAAAGCTTCCGTCAATGTTTTCGTTGTTTAAATCTTTTATTTTGTATGTCACAGGATTTGTGTTTTGAATTTCATCAACAACAAATATTTCTTCAGTCCAATTCGGGGTATAACCTTTCTCAAACGTTCTTTTATATTTGCTAATTCTAACATTATCCCCTATTTTAAACTTTGGCTTAATTTGATTACTTCTCATTTTTCCATACAAGTTGAAATACACTGTTCCTTTATTTTTCTCATCACTAGCCTCAATCGGCGTCATTTTAATACTCCGATGTTTTGTATTATTATACTTATCAACCATCATCTGTAGCACATCTAAATATGTGTTTGTATTGTTAGCTGTAAAATATTTCCACATCCTCTCTTTTAATGTTCTGTTAAATCGTTCAATTACTACAGCTTTTCCAAAATTAAACGTGTGATACATTTTGATATTACTATCATCAAGAAATTGCTTAAACGTCTTGTTGTAAAATTCCACACCTTGATCAACCCACAACAATTTACACTGTCTTTCCGTACTGATTATCTGTTTGAACGCTTTGGTAATTTCTAAACCAGTTTTATTTGGAACGGGTACAACCCAAGCAAATTTACTAAATAAATCAATAACAGTAAGCAAGTATTTAGTACCTTTATTATACTTTGAAAACGATTGCATGTCAACCAAGTCAGCAGACCATATTTTATCAATTTCGTTAACAATCACACGGCGTTGAGTGAACTTTCTTCGTATAGGCTTATGAAGTTCATCTGCCAACTTGTCAGTCCATTTCAACGCCTTTTCTACTTTTTTGGCTCTCCAAGTCCTAGTTTATATTTTGCACTAATAACAGGATTGACTATCAAATTCTTAGCAATCTTTTCTCCAATAGTTTTAGACTTACTAGATTTCAAACCAGTAAGCATGCTTTTATCACACATTGATTTATTACTAGGATTTTCGTCATAACAATAATCATGATTTTTACAAACAGCATCTAATTCATTTACCGGCTCTCCGCTATCAAGTGGATTACCAGGACCGCAATATTTATAACCAGGAAGTGTTAACCCTTTTTTAGGCAACAGAGGAAGCATAGCTTTATGAATATCAATATTACCACCTTCTGTGTTTTTAACAAACTTTGTTTTAGTAATACCACAAGATGCACAAGTTGCTCTTAACATTTTTCTACCATTTTTTGCTAAAACATACTTAGGATCAACATTTTCAGTAACCTTTTTTTCTTTTATACAGTAACTCATATATAATATGATTAGATTAAACTTCGTTTACAAAATATGATGTTATGATATTTTCATTTTTCACTGGTTTGTAAGGCTTTAATAATGTGTAAAGAATATCATACACACTATTTCCTCCTTGCAACTTTTTGATAAAGTACAAACAGAAATATCCGCACAGGACACTTGTTTTATCTTGATATTGAATGGTGTTGTATTTTATATTAGGTATGTACGCTAAAGCTTCTTTTGGCGGACTCACACCAAACGGATCGAAATAATAATTATCATAGTAACAAGTCCAGTGTGTGCCAGGCCCAATATGATCATCAAGATTAATAATACCACATTCTTGTTTATTTTGTTTTGCTGGTAATTTGTTTTTGCTGTACACCCCACTGAATTTTTGTATACCTAGCTGCTTAACCCATTTCATTATATCTAAGTTAGATATAGGTTCATTTTTAAAATTTAAATTTTTTTTATGAATGGGATACTTCTGTATGGCCTAATTTGTGAGTCTACTTGCAAACCATGTCCTCTTCTATCTACTTGCAAACCTTTTCCAGTTAAACCACTAATAAGAGATCCAAGAAATCCTCCGTCCTGCTGTTGTTTTTTAGTTAGTTTAACAGGGCAGTGGCCTTTTGACTTTGCTATCTTCTTTCTTTGTGCAAGTGTTAATTTATTTGATTTTAGAAGTTTTGGTTTTTTGACACTAGGAACAGTTGCCGTTACCTCTTGCTGCTTTTTATCACTGGGAACAGTTACCGTTTTATTAATAGAAGCACATGCCAGTACGTCTTGTAGTTGTTTTTGTGTTAGTTTAATGGTGCAGGAACCTTTTGACTTTGCTATTTTCCTTTTTTGTGCAGCTGTTAATTTATTTGATTTTAGAAGTGTTTGTTTTTTATCAGCAGGAACAGTTACCATTCCATTTCCAAATATTTAACCAATTCCAGTACTTGCCAGACCGCTAAGTGCCCCTGTCGCTAAAGGCCCTAAAATCTTTGGAGCAAATCTAGCAACTGTTGGTAATATTGTTTTAGTTAACAAACCAGCTAATGCGCCTAAAAAGCCTCCATTTTTGGACTGAGATCTCATTTGCGATTTTGATATATTTATGTCCGCCAGATTTAGCTTTGTTAATATTGTTAATCTGAGTAGCTGTCAGTGACAAGGGAAAATTCCCAGTTAGTTGGTTATTTTTTAACCTGAGTGTTAATTCACTCCTATCCACATAAGCCCTCGCTAAACTCTGTTTTTGCCCATCTGTTAAATTTACTGAATAATTTACGTAAGTCATATATATTTAAGTTAGATTAAACAATAACTAGTTCATTTCCAACAGTATCAATAACAACATCTTCCTTGTATAATACTAAAGCGTAATATTTATATCTAGCGGCAGGAAGGTTATTTAATTTATATCTCAGACTTAGTTGTTTTGGATCAACACTGACTTCATTACCAGTGTAACTTAAATCGAAATATATCATTCCGAAGAGATTTTTAAAATTACTCGTATTGAGTAAAGTTCCTGTGTTTTTATCATTTTGTTTGTAAGAATAATTAATAACATCTCTGAATATTCTGATGATATTATCATAACTGTATTCAGTTTCTGGATAATAAACTCCATTTCCAACTTACAATCTAGCTGATTGTAAATAGCAATTAGCATCAGCAGCATTTAGTTTAAAAGTATCTAAAAGGTGAGGATTTTGTGTTTGAGAAGAACTCTTGTCAGTCCTTTGCAGATAAACAAAAACATGTTTTGGACTTTTGACACCAGCAAGCTGATTTGAACCTGACTAGGAGGAAGCATGTTTGTTTCCAAACCTTCAAAGAAGGAATATTTGTTTAATGGAATAATAGAGTTAACTTTTTGATGTATGATTAAAGCATGACGAATAGCAAAACCCTGATTATAGGTATCTTCGTCCTTCCGAGATTCTGCATTAGCCGTGTCATCTAAATAAAAGTATTCGTTTGTTCCAGTTGTCTTTGCATAGTCATCAGAAATTTCAAGCAAGCTTTTGATATTAACAAATCTGTGAAGATTATTTCCATCGTAAACTATTTTTCCATTTTGCTTTACTTGCATTTGATCAATCAATGAAGCTGCATCGTTAATTAAAGCAATTCTGTCAGCGTCTGCGAAAGGAGCTCCATCAGCAAGTTTGTTTACTTGAAAACTGATTTCAAAATATGCGTTATACCAATCAAAGTAAGAACTTCTGTCATTTAATGTAAACTGATAACCACTTTTCAGTTGCCTGGTATAATTTCCTGGTTGTGTTACGGGAGTATCTAACTGAATATTAACGTGTTCATATCTATTATTATATTGATTACTTCGAAAAATCTATGTATACTAGTAATTAGATTATTTTTTATTAATTAATCGATTAATTCTCACATGAATTCCCCTTCCGGATAGTAATCTGTTAATTTTTGCATTTACATCTTCTTCAATTATATCATCAGCCGCAACTTTAGCTGCATCTTTGTGGCAGCTTTTGTAAGTTCTTTTAAAATGATCTCACCTTTTGGTTTAGGTTTTATAACTGAAACTAACTTATCAGCAGCCATTTTTCCTACTTCATCTCCAAGTTTTTTAGAACCACTCTCTATGATTTGTTTACCAGCAGTTTCTAATGCTTTTTTGCCTGCTGTTTTCACAGACTCACTGAATATCTTTGATCCGACTTTTGAAAAAATGTCAAATATACCAGCTCCAGTTAATCGGTCAACTTGAGTATATGTTCCCGTACTAGTGTCATAAACATTTTTTAAACATGCCATATAACTTATGTAACATTAATTCCTTCAAAAACAAAACGGAATGATGTGTGGACACCATTAAGATTAATAATTTTACCGGAGAAATCGGTAATGTTAATATTAATACTGTTAATGATCGTTTTGTTTACCTCACAGAACCCGCCTCTTGTCGGTTCATCTTTGAAAGGATATGATCTCGTAAGATCAGCTGTACTTATTTCATAAATGACATCCCCGTATGATCCATCAACAATAGAATTACTTATCAAATCACAGTAGATATACAATGTATCGATAGAATTTGTTATGTTTGGTGTCACAGTTCCAAATTTAGTTTCTCTAATAACTGCATCTTTGTCAAACCCAATCAAGGTGTGAAAGTTTGATTCTCTCAAATCAAGTAGGAATTTATTATGAATTGTAACCAAACATTTAAAACTTGATAAATCAAACTCAATTTTTATCGGGACAGGCGAGTCATCGGTTAAATCATTGTTTACAGCCAATGCTTCTTTTTTGTAATT
The DNA here is from genome assembly GCA_037043455.1 of Cyrtodaria siliqua. Lineage (NCBI taxonomy): Eukaryota > Metazoa > Mollusca > Bivalvia > Adapedonta > Hiatellidae > Cyrtodaria > Cyrtodaria siliqua. The sequence continues at coordinate 9,165 of JAWPHD010021053.1, read as the reverse complement.
ATCGATATCGGCATAACTGTAATTTCCGTTTGCAAAACTAATAGTTTTCAAATCTGTTCCATTGCTATACCTTATCTCTTTGTTATTAAAATCATCACTAATATTATACCGCGAGTAAGTCATGGAATTAATCTTATCGAGTCCAATACCATACTGTTTGTTCCTGCCTAAAATTAATGGTCTGTCAAATACAGTTGTAAAATTACTCGGTGTATTTGAGCTATTAATTATTGACGCTTTTTCTGATGATAATACAATTTTTTGTTCCATATAATATAGAATGCATAATTTCTACTCATACTAAATATTCCGGTATGTAAAATAGTTTATAACTTGATTTTTTGAAATCGAAAACTTGTGTAGTGTTGTCTTCTATATCTGATCTGAAAATAATAGCAAAAAATGACTTGACATATAATTCAAATGTTTCTTTTATTGTTCGTTTGTCATTTTTTATTATCGGATAAAGACTCTTTGAAGTCTCACCCTGTGTTGAATAAATAAGGAATTGTTCTACATCTGCTCCTGTATAAGTAAAAGCTATTTCAAATACATAACGGCCTACTTTAAGAATTGTAAAATCATCATCAGAAAGTTTTTTATAATATTCTTCACCTTTTACAAGTGGATTGGCTGCAAAAGTAAACGCATGAAGAAAAGAGATTCGAGGGAATCATTTTCAAGTGGTTTTCGAGTTGGATACGACACAAAACTATTATCACCATTAGCACGATCTTGAATAATACTTATTCCATCTATTGTATATTCAAACAGCAGAATCCGACTTAAATAGTCAACTTTTACTTTCAACCCATCAATTATACCAATAATTGCTGTGTGTCTACTACCAGACGTTTGATTAAACTGTTTCAATGAAGCTATTTCGCCATTAACAGCTTTGCTTCTTTCATCCTGAGCAGCTTTCAATTGCTTTGAAGCATCATCAATAGCCGTCTCAAGTTTATCAGTGTTAACCAGTTTGCTCAAAGCAGTCTCCAGCGACTTGCCGTCAACCATTTTCTTTTTGATGTCTTCAAATTCTTTGCTGATATCAGCAACGTTGGTGTTTATCTGCTCATTTAATATTTTAATTTGAGTTATTTCAGTAGTAAAAGCAGTTCTCATTTGTTTTGAAGCATCAGCAATAGCAGTTTCTAGTTCATTATTGTCAACCATTTGTTTGTTGATTTCCTCGATCCGTGTATTAATATTTTGAACGCCAGTTCTTATTTGTTCACTTAATTTCTTGAAGTTTTCACTCTCTTCCAATACATCTTCTTTCTTTTCTAACTCTTTCAAAGCGTCACCCAGAAGTTTTATTTCATCTTTCAATCCGTTTTGAATTTCAATCATTTTCTCACGGTTTGCTTGTAACTTTGTTTGTATCAGACTTAGTTTATCTTCAACACCTGTTGTCAGAGTTTTTATCATGTCTGGAATTTTATCAATATTATAATCACGTATGATTTTTGTTACTCTTCTTACAGTAAATTGCTTTGTTGCTGCATCACCTGCTTTTGTCGGATTACCAACATTGATACTTTTATTATTATCCATGTTAAGCTCACTTCTCAAAACATTTTCCTGGTTTCTGCCTTTGTTAAGATAATTAACCAAATGTTTTTTGTTTTACATACTCAGACAGCACAATACCAAAATTTGTAATATTGACGCTGCCAGTAGTAACTTCCTCGCCAAGATCATTAAAAAGTCCCATTATATAATATGATTAGATTAAATTTCGCCGTTAAAGTTACGCTTTACTAACTTCCTAGGCTTGTCCAGATACAGAAAGTCGTACTGCTTGTCAGTTGCTTTTTTATACTGATCTTTGCTGACATCTTGTTCGTTGGAAAGCATGCCCAGCTCACGATTAACCGGAGTCGCGAAGAAGCTGTAATGAGAACAGTTCAGCCGAATGTCTTTAGGGGTTTTGTAATAAGATTGAGTTAAATAAATTACACAACAATTTTTGTGTCTTCCCTGGATAAAATAATTAATAATATCATTGTGGTTGCGATCACAAACATAATCATCAAAAATAGCTATCTTCTGGTTATCAGAATCCAAATCATTCACAGGGATAACTTCATCATTTGAACATTCTAATATATCTTCAACTGGGATTTTATTCTTTTTTGCTATCTTTTCAAGTTTTTGCGACAAGACCTGATACTTAGACTGCTCCAAGTTTTTAGCAAACAAGTAAATCTTGTCGTAGTAAACCAAAGGTTTCAGCAACATGTGAACTAATGTGTTCGTCTTGCCAGAACCTGAATTACCGCAAATTAACATTCTAAAACAACAGTCTGGCATGAAGTTCCATATCTGTTTAAAATTACCGTTTTCTGTTTTCATATCATAGTTTGGAATTTCCATTATAATAATACTTAGATAATACTTGTCTTAACTTATCTTAACTTATCTTAACTTATCTTAACTTATCTTATTTTAATCTAACCTAATATTATACATGTCTTTGTTAAAATGGAAAGAATTAGCAGATAAAAAGCAAAAAGCGAGTGAGCTTGTTAAAGAATACGAAAATAGAGTTACCAAAAAAAAAATTCGAAAAAGGAGCTAGTCGTGATTTATACACAGAAGTATTTAAACCTGTAACTAGCGAAATAACAGAGCAAACAAGACGGTTAGCTGAACATTTGATGACCCTTCCGGAAATACGTCAACAGTTGGCTCTTCTTCCTGAGGCAATACGTCCGCAATTACTTGCCCCGCCTGATCGCGGAGCTATAGCACCACCACCGCCGCCGCCTCCACCACCGCCGCCGCTACAACCGCCACCACCGCCGCCACACGTTAAAAAACCAACTGCAAAGAAAACCGTAGATTCTGAACGCCTAACGCCGGCTACTTATCAAGAGGAGCTAGAGCAGGCAATAAAGGGGCCAACATTAAGAAGTGCTTCAGACAGAGTGCTAAGACCAAAAGCTGCCGAACCTGGGACAGACCTATTTGCAAAAATCAAACAAAAACGTCCATCAATTGATCCCGATGAAAAAATAGGAGAATAATGGGAAGAACCTGCTGCGAGGCCTAAGGGTCCCAAAACGGTGTATGATATTGACTTGGATGCTGGTATGAATAAAGACGTGCTTGATAAGTATGGCTTGCCGCTCCCAACTAAAATACCAGGTATTATTGATGGGAGTGCTGATCATGCTAAATACATTGAAAGGGCTCATGAGATACACAAGGAAATAGTTTTCAAGATAAATGGTCTGAAGACACAAATAAACAACCTCAGTGAAGAAAACTCCAGGAGGGGTGGAATAAGGCGGGAACCAGTGCGACTAAATCTAAGTATTCAAAATTACTCAAGGACCCCGATCGCACCGAAAAAAAGAGAGATTAACTTGCAAAAGAATATAATGAAAAGCAGATGAGGCAAATGCTCTGGGGTTTTATATAGGGCGGTTACCTGAGCGGATTCGAGCAGCTAGTGAAACTGCACAAAAGACTGGCAAAGGGTTGTAACAAAATAAAAATTCCTACAAAGTCGACAAAGATGGCCACTACGGAGTGTTGCAAATTGATTTACCTAAGCTTATTGGTCATCACAAACTTATTGCCAATCAAGGAGAAGCAGTTGTGCTAGATATGAAAGTGGATGATTTTATAGACTTGATAACAAAGCGTTACAACAATGGAAAAACTTATTCAAAGCTGTCTCAGAATGCTTTTAAGAAACTAACAGAATTGTCTGATTTACCAATTCATAAAGGTTCTTCAAAGTTCAAAAAGATTTAGGAGGTTGTGTTGAATATTACAATAGTCCTGATGATTTACTTAATGATCTGGAGTTGGTATGTGGAAGTATCGAATCAGGAAATAATAGTCCACAAATAATAAATAAAGGTATTGGCATAATCGATGAATTGTTAAAAATAGGCAAAAATATCACCAAAGAACACGAGCAACTATTTTCTAAATATCTTAACTAAATTATTGTCTAACTGTAATTATACATGAAAACCAAAGAAGAATTAATTGATCACTTGACGCGACTTGTAGCTGCATACAGACGCAGTTATAAATTGTGCGGTATTATAAACACAACATTACAGATTACCAGTGGAATAATTGTTGTGGTGCTGTCCTAGCATTAGTTCCAGCAATTCCTGTTTTCATAGCTGTGGTTGGTGCAGTTCCTCCAGTAGTTGCTGTTTTAGTGAGTAAAACAATAATAGCAGAAAAAAAGACTTTTAAAAACACATCATAGAAGTTTCAAACAACTTCTATCATATGTCCAGACAACTACAGGACTAGAAATTGATGAGGAGATAATTAGGATTGTATTTAATAAAATATTAGAGATTCAAAAGAATGATAATTTTACAGAACCTCTGGAAATGCATATGAAAAGGTTCAAGCTTAATGGACATTAAGCTAGTAGAGATGCTCCGTAGGAGCATTTGTTCAAGTTAAACGGTCATGGCATTCAGTCGTAATTCTTTCTGACTTGTTTCCATATCCTATCGTACTTGTCTCTGGTTGATTTTGTTTTAATCGGTTTTGTTTCTTTTTCTATTTTTAATATTGTAAATATTTTCTGAAAAATATATTCAAATTTGATTGATCTTTTTCGACCTTCTATTTTATCCAAAATCTTTACAATTTTGTTAAACAAATCTTCAAATCTTTGCCTATTGCAGAAGACAAATCATATTCTACCAAGTATTTATCTAAATGGTACTTTCTGTGGTAAATAGTTTTCTTTCGGTTGTAATTGCAACCTGTAATAAGATTGTAACCGTTGTGAGTGCCACAATTAAGGCAAACACGCTCATTATCGAAAACTTCACAAGTATCGTTGCAATTCACGCATGCGTATGTACACTTGTAACACAGCTGGCTCTGGTACAATATTACACAAAGCTTCTTTTTGTTAGTTGTCTAAAATAAGATGCAATCTATGCACACCCCAGGAGGATCAATAATATCTAAAACTCTTTCACAATATTTGCAATTCATTATATTATAATATAGCATTATATATTTAAATATAGGCTTAAAAAATAATATCTTATGTAATATTATAATGGAACAAGTAGAAAATGGCATATGCCCAAACGGTTGATTTTGAAGATATGAATAAACTTGAAAAAGAGTTAATAATTTTTTCAAACTTTCAAGATTTGACAGAAAGAATCATAACAATGGTAAAACAACTAAAACTGTCATGGAAAATAAAAAAAAGGAGATATAAACAAGCTGCATGCTTTATGTAACAAACATATTTCAGAGGCAACCAGTTACCAGCCAAAAGTATACAAAGATTCTTTTATTGCTTACTACAGCATTTTGTTAGACAAAGGAATTAAAATTATTATGTACGGATAAATAAAAATAATGTAAATCTTTAATATATGAGTATTTACAGTTTACGCAGAAGAAGAAAAAAAACATTTTGAAGAGGAACAAAAAGTTTATGAGAAAGTAGGTGCTTACGAGCAGGCTCTTTTAACCAAGACAATTGAACTTATCAAAGAGTTTGAGACAGTTCACATGCAACGATTGTCAGATGATATTGCAGCTTTTAAAAAAGATTGGGCAATAAAACTGAGATGAGTGCAATGATGCTGTAAACTTCTCACAGATCTAGCAGAAAAAGAAATTAAGATTTTTAATGAAACACAATTAAAAGTAATGTCTGAAAATGTTGAGTTGTTCAGAGATAATCTAATCAGCAATCTAGAAAAACCTCATGTGATTAATACTGATATCGGATGTTATGAAGACTTTGAAACGTTTGTCGAAAGTTTAAAAGAAATGATTGATGCAGAAGTTTTTGATAAAGACGAGTTTATAAACTATTGCGAGCACGTAAAAAAATAAGATTGCTGGTAGCTGGAGGTGATCTTGAAACTGTTGATTTTGACAGATACTGTAAATATCATGTAAAAATAAGTCAGATGGCAGATAACAGGACACTTGAAAAATAGGAGAATAATGGGAAGATATCATTCCAGTTTAAAAAATTAAATTAAATATATAGACTTAAAAAAAAAATCTCATGTAATATTATATAATGGTTGAAATAAATTTGAAAGTGGCTAAAAAACTTATAAAATCATCAGAAAAATATAGCGAAATTGAAAAAAAGGAAATTAGGAAAATAGCTAAAAATCTTATAAAAGATGTAAAATTACTGCCAAAAGAATATAGCAAAGTTTGAAAACAAAAAAAGATATGTTTGAAATTACAAAATCTAGTAAAGTCGTGGAAAAAAGAAAAATCACCAAAGCAATATATGAAAGTTTTTCAAGTTGATATTTTGTTTAAAAATATCCACTTTTACAACTTTTTCACACAATACCATTGTTGTAAATGTCCTTGAAAGGAATTGGAGCAAACAAACGGTCCTTAAAATGAATGTTGTTTTAAAACTTACTTTAGACAAACAAACACATGATGCAAAAGGTGAAATAGTAACCACTTATAAAGTAGCTTATTTTCCTTCTAAAGCAGAATTAATCATAAACAAAACTCAAATTGTTGATGCGCTACTTATTGCAATGGTACAAATAAAGGATAGCATTGGTAGGTGGATTTCTGACGGAAGTGGTTGGAAAAGTTTCAACAGTTGATGCGCACTACATACATCGAGTAAAGTATAAGCCTTTGCGAGGTAGCTCGTATTTAGCATTACCAAAAGAACTGCAACATCACAAAAAAGGTTTAATAAATATAAAAAATGAAAAAGATAACGAATGTTTTAGATGGTGTCATTTGGCTTATGAGTTTCCTGCCAATGATAAAACACAAAGAATAACAAAGTAAAAAAATCATATTGATTGATCTTGATTATAAGGGAATTACATTTCCTGTTACTATCAAACAAATCCCAAAAATAGAAAAACAAAACAACATTTGTTTTAACATATTTGGGTATGAAGATAATCAAGTATACCCTTTGTACATATCAAAAAAATAAAGCAGAAAAAACATGTGATATGCTTTAATCACCGAAGAAGAAAAAAATCATTATGTGTGGATAAAAGATTTTAACAGGTTAATGTTTAATCAAACATTACATTCGAATAAAAAAATGGTTTTGTAAAACATGCTTGCAGTGTTTTAAATAAAAAGAGTACTGGAAAAACATAAACCTATTTGTCTTTCACTTAATGGTAAGCAAGCAGTAGAGATGCCAAACAAAGACTGAAAAAGTTAAGTTAAAAACTACGACAGGCAACTAATGGTTCCGTTTGTTATATATGCTGATTTTGAGGCAGTAGGCAGTAACTGAAAGTATTTCTTCAGCATCAAACAATCCTAAAAAATCACATACGGAAGCATATCAAAAGCATACTGATTGCAGTTATGGGTATAAGGTTGTTTGTTGTTATGATGATCAATATTCAAAACCAGTTGTAACGTATAGAGGTCCAAATGCTGTTTACAAGTTTTTGAAAAATGATAGAAGAAGAAAGTGGTGCATGAAAACTATGAATGCAAACTTTAAAAAAGATCTAGTAATGTCACAGAAGAAGAAGCTAGATTCCAAAAATCTAAATCATGTCATATTTGTGGTAATGGTTTTGCAACAACTCTCAAAAAAGGTGACGCGGGTTATACAGTGGCATACAAAAACTCCATCAGAAAAGTTAGGGACCATTGTCACATAACTGGGAAGTATAGGGGAAGCGCTCATGACATAGGTAATATTAATTTCAGGTTGACTAGAAAGATACCTGTTGTGTTTCATAACTTGAGAGGATATGACTCTCACTTCATAATGCAGCACATCGGAAAGTTTAAACAAAACATAAATGTTATACCAAATAACATGGAAAAGTATATGGCTTTTATGCTTGGAAAAAGTTTAGTATTTATTGATAGTTTTCAGTTTATGTCTCAATCATTAGATAATCTAGTAAAAAACGTTCCATCGTTTCAATACATATCTCAAGAATATAGCGGTAAAAAGTTAGACTTGCTAAAAAGAAAAGGCGTTTATCCTTATGATTATATGAACAGTTTTGAACGCTTTGAGGATACTAAGTTACCTGGCAAAGATAGCTTTTATTCTCAATTAAATGACGAGCATATTTCAGATGTAGATTATGAACACGCTAAAAAAATATGGAAAACATTTAAGATTAAAAATATGGGAGAATATCATGATTTGTATCTTAAGACTGATGTGCTGCTGCTTGCAGATGTTTTTGAAAACTTTAGAAAAATGTGTATTGAGTATTACAAATTAGATCCTTGCCATTACTTCAGTAGTCCTGGTTTAGCCTGGGATGCATGCCTCAAGATGACTGGTATCCAACTTGATTTAATAACTGATATTGATCAATATTTGTTCGTAGAAAAAGGATTAAGAGGCGGTACGAGTTATATTGCAAACAGATATTCACAGGCTAACAATAAATATATGAAAAACTATGACAAGAAAAAAGAAAGCAAGTACATAATATATCTTGATGCTAATAACTTGTATGGGTGGGCTATGTGTCAACCGTTACCTACTGGCAACTTCAAGTGGGTTAACAAGATTGAAAAAGGAAAATCAAATTACATTGTTGAGTGTGATATCGAGTATCCTGAGAAACTGCATGACACGCATAATGATTATCCTCTCGCTCCAGAAAGTTTAAATATCAAAGATGAGTGGTTGTCAGACTATTGTAAAAGTTTAAAACAAAAGTTTAATTTAGGATCTAGTAAAGTTAACAAACTTGTTACGACGATGAAAAATAAAGAAAAGTATGTCGTGCATTTTAGAAACTTAGAATTGTATAAAAAGCTTGGATTAAAGGTAACAAAAATACACCGAATACTACAGTTCGACGAATCACAGTGGTTAAAGACATACATAGACTTTAATACTGCCAAGAGAACAGCCGGTAAAAATGCTTTTGAAAAGGATTTCTTCAAACTGATGAACAATTCAGTTTTTGGTAAAACTATGGAAAATTTGAGAAAAAGAATTAATGTTAAATTGGCTCACGACGAGGAGGTTCTTTTAAAATATGCAGCAAGACCTTCATTTATTTCTTGTAAAATGTTTAATGACAATTTATTTGCTATAAACAGAATAAAGGAACGATTAGTTTTAAATCGTCCTATCTATGTTGGTATGTGTATTTTAGACTTGTCAAAATATTTGATGTATGATTTCCACTACAACTACAT
>JAWPHD010021052.1:0-29481 GCA_037043455.1 Cyrtodaria siliqua | reverse complement strand
ATAAATAGCATGTTTAACTAAATCAAGAGCCATAACTCCGCCACCATTACTGGTCCGATCTGCTGGTTTTCGAACTTGGCCAGTAGAGATGATAAAAAAAATCTAAAAAATAAATAAAAAAATAATAAAAAATCTGGCTGGTAAAGTTTGGTAAAGATCAGATGAAAAATGAAGGTCCTATCGCCTTAACAAGGCAAAATATAGCAGATATTAACTAAATCAAGGCCATAACTCCGCTGTTACTGGTCTGATCTGGCTGGTTTTCGAACTTGTCCGAGCTTTTATTGACATTAACAATCTGTTAAAGTTTGGTAAATATCAGATGAAAAATGAAGGCCCTATTGTATGACGAGGCAAATGATAGCATTTTAACAAAATCAGGGTCATAACTCTGTGTTACTGGCCCTATTTCGCTGATTTCGAACTAGTCCAAGCTATAATTTGTATTAACAATCTGTGCAAGGTTTGGTAACGATCAAATAATAAATGAAGGTGCTAGAGCGTTCACAATGCAGAACATAGCATTTTTCAGGAAAAAACAAGGGCCATAACTACGGTGTTACTGATCCCGGATTTAGCTGATTTTCGAACTTTTTCGAGCGTTCATTGATATTAACAATCTGTGCAAGTTTGGTAAAGATCAAAAATAAATGAAGGTGCTAGAGTGTCACAAGGTTTAATGGCATTTTCAGCAAACCAAGGGCCATAAACTCCGGTGAAATTATTTCGATCTGGCTGGTTTTCGATTGTCGAGCTTTCATTGATATAAAGACACTGGCAAAGTTTCGAAAAGATTCGATTATTATTTAAGGCCCTAGAGTGTTCACAAGGCAAAAGTTAACGGACGGACGACGGACAACTCGCCATCCCCACAAGCTCTGCTGGCCAAACAATGAATATGAAAATAAAAAGGTGGGGGGGGGGGGGGGGGGGGGGGGGGGGGGGGGGTAGTGGGGGCGGGGGTGGAGCCAATGCCCAATATGGGTGAAGTATGAATAAGATGCATAATGCAATAAGAAATCCCTAACCAAAAGTATAGATACATGCTTACATGCAAACCTAGATCTGCCTTTATTGCACATTTTAAGGGCCATCACAATTTGGGTTCCATGGGAGCCCAGAATTTGCAGAAGAACGAATTACTTACGCAAACCCTTTACATTTCTAAATTTAGTTCAGCTAGGACAAGAAATGTAAGAGATAATCATACAGACCTGTAATTGGTTACAGGAACCAAAATTGCTTATGCAGCCCTTAAGATAATGCTATAAGGAAGCCCATGGCCAAATTTGGTTGTTCTAGGATAAGAATGTAAGAGATATAGACTTGTAAACACAGCTTACACGCAAACCTTGATGTGGGAAGCAGACGCCGGGGTGATTACATAAGATCTCTTATTCTTCGAATATTCGAGCTAAAAATCCTATAATTTGTTTTCAGTCTTTTTCTGAGAGCCAAAAACACAAAGGAGACTTAATCCTTACCCAGTATGAATGTCTCATGGACTGTCCTTTCTTTGCATTTGGACCATAGTACAAAGGGGTGTTTCGGCCAAACGACTGAGGAACACCAGACAGTGTAAACCCTGATCAGCCTGCAAGATGTTGTGCCAGACATTTTGGTAAAGGTTCCAATTCAATATCTCTTATGTTTTTTGAGTAGTCGCCACAAAATCACATTTTGGTGGTCATCTTGAATTTCCAACCGACCTGAATTTCTGCTAGGATCAACTAGATATCAAGAGCAACAACCTGTGAAGTTTCATGAAAATCCGTCAAGAAGTTTCAGAGGAGTAGTTGCCAAAGTTTTTTCCTATATAACTCTATGTAAACAAAGATGACAGCTGGCAGCCATGTTTGACATCGCATCAAAATGAATCTTAGGACAAAGAACATGTCGCACCAGTCATTTTGGTAAAGGTTCCAATTCAATATCACCTATGGTTTTCGAGTAGTAGTCGCCACAGTCACATTTTTAAAATCTTTTTTTAGCAGGGGTTGCCATCTTGAATTTCCTACTGAACTGATTTTTCGCTAGGATCAACTAGACATCAAGAGCAACATTCCTGTCAAGTTTCATGAAATTCCATGACGTAGTTTCAGGAGTAGTCGCCACAAACTTTTCCTATATAATTATGTAAACAAAGATGGCCGCTGGCGGTAATCTTTGACATCCAATCAAAATAAACTTTGGTTAGGACCAACTTCATGTCGTGGCAGTCATTTTGGTAAGCTTCCAAACCAATATCACTTATGGTTTTTGAGTAGTAGTCGCCAAAATATCACATATTTTAATATCTATTTTTAGCCTAAGTGGCCATCTTGAATTTCTGGCCAACCTGAATTTTTGTTAATATCAACTAGACATCAAGAGCAATATTCCTGTGAGTTTCATGAAAATCTGTCAAGTAGTTTCAGAGGAGTAGTCGCCACAAAAAAGGTTGACAGACGGATGGATAAAATTTCCATTAACCATCTATGTACAAACTGTGGACCTCAGAGGCGCGGCTATTTTTACCCCTGTGGACTTGATATTCTAGCCATTATCCTGCTAAGCATGACTATAATAGCCTTTGCACCCATTGTAAACGAGATCAGCCTGCGAACAATGCCCTACTCGCAGCCTGATCTGGGTTTACAATGTCCAACTGCTGATCAGCCATTTTCCCCAAAACACCCCTTTGTCATATAAATGGAATGGTCTGAACTCAAGAAAGAACGGTCCATTATATATATGTAGGAGGATAAGGGTTAATACTTGTTATCAGCGGTTTTTAAATAAGATTTGTCAAGGCTTCAATTATTTTTTAGTAATTACAGCCATCTTGGATGTTGTGTTGACCTAATTTTAACACACTATGAAGGCTCTAATCATCCTTGTGAAGTTTGTTCAAAACTGTTCTAGTGGTTTATGGCGGAAGTCAACAGACACCTAACCACAAGTGGTCACAATATCCGAACACGCCTTGCGTGGAATCTGCTGATGATCAACAGAACGAAATTAAGGACAGAAGATTGACTTTTACTCAGAGTTTTAATGAATAATAACATAACCCAATAATAAAACACGTTTATACAACATATTTTACACAAAGTTATGCATGCATACAAGTTTGAAAAATGATGATCTTATTAATGTTTAAATCAAGTATTAGATTGGGTCAAGATTGAACTAGACTGAACATTTATAAAAAGGCTCATTGAAATTAAATGCACGTCACGTCTGCCTTTAGGCTATATCATACGGTGTGATAAACTTAAAATGTGGAATAATTAATTGCTTAACTAAAAAAGGTAAATTTAAATATCTTCCGACACAGTGCACTTGCCTTTAAAATAAATAACAAGCTATGATGTGAAAACATTTCAAATGATTCTGTGCACTGGAACTTGTTTTTTTTACTTAATAGTTGGTCTCAGGCAGCGACTTACCCTCCTACTTTGGTGAGCTGAGGGGCTACTTTTAACAGACCCCAACAAAACAAAGGACTATAAATCACCTGCCCACTTTCCAACTATCTGTAACAAAGGGTAAGCCCATCTGTATATTATCAAGAATACATTGTGCAGAAGTCCAGGTAACAATGAATGTCACCAGGTACAGGTGTGCACTGATGATGATTATATGGTAAATCAATAACACTTGTCACACTGTTAAACAGGTGCATTCCCATCCAACATAAATAGTGTTAAAACCACAAAGAACAATAAATATGTGTTATTTACAAAATAAAACTTGAACATACTCAAAATCCACACTTCAAATAAAGCTGAAGTGTTAAACCATCTTACAAACTTCATATCCATCAAAAGCGCTAGAAATAAAGAAATAACAAATAAAATACCAAACTCACGCCAAGTTTTTTTTTGATTCTCAATTCTCAGATAAATCATTTTATCCTAAAAAAGTTCATCAGGCCGAGAAAAAACATCAGAAAACTGAAATTGTTTAAGCATGTATCTCGTATAAGTTGTATTTAAGTTACATTGACCCGAAATCCATAGAAACAGGACTTTACATAATTTTTTAAACATGGCCGAATGGTTTTTGAAGTGAGGAACCAGTGTATGTATACCGGGTACTTTTTTTCATTTTTACAAAAATTAGGATAGGATCTGAGAACCAAAAAGAAATGGAAAAAACTCTGGCCTTACATAGTTCAAATGATATGACAACGATTTTTTTTCTGTTTACTGTAACTGGATAGTGGATACCTAACTTGGGAATTCTAGATAGGAAATCATTAAATGCCAGTACTACATACAATTAGTCAAACAGAAGAAGCATATCACCATCAACAATGTACACTATACTGCAACCAGTCAATGACTGACTAATATTTATATATGTAACGTTTTTTTTCACTATTAAAGAAAATCAAACAAACTTGCAACACCAACAGTAGTGTTGTCCAGCAACCTCCATTCTGTTACCCAGCAACCAGCATTGTAGTTGCCTAGCAACCAGTATTGATGTCAGCAACCAGCATTGTTGTTGCCTAGCAACCATTATTGCTGCCTCCACATAAGCTCTACCAATTCCGTCTCCACCAGCCCGCTCCCTTCCCTCCAAATCAAGACTATAAGTGCACTATCAAAACAAGTTGGAGAACATGAAGGTCCCACGGTAGTCATTACACAAATTTTACACAAATGCAGTCATTGATCTTTTAAAGCTTTTCCCATAATTGAGATGCAACCATGTAACTGGTTAGCAGCTTGATCTCAAACGTAACGGAATTTGTGGAGATGATGTAACTTTTCATTATCTCTTCTGATCTCACATAAAACAGAGATCGTTTAACTGCTGTTTGATAAGGAAGTCCTGAAGAGGGTAGTACGTATTCAAAGTATTAGGTACTTCACTAACAAGGAAGGAGTATGTATTCAAAGTATTAGGTACTTCACTAACAAGGAAGGAGTACGTATTCAAAGTATTACTAACAAGGAAGGAGTACGTATTCAAAGTATTACTTACTAACAAGGAAGGAGTACGTATTCAAAGTATTACTAACAAGGAAGGAGTACGTATTCAAAGTATTACTAACAAGGAAGGAGTACGTATTCAAAGTATTACTAACAAGGAAGGAGTACGTATTCAACATACTTAAAAAAAAAAGAAGAAAAGAATACTTAAGAGCGTAATGTACTGATCGCAAATTATTTTATGGTAAGCAAATCTTCAATAACTTCATTCTAGCAGTTAAGCAGATTTTCAGTAACGTCACTGATAAAAACGACTTATTAATCATAGTTCACTTATTAGCAATGATACATAAATGATAAATTATTCCTTTATCAAAGACTAAAATGTTAGTTGTTTCCCATATTTGCAGTTGTTTCCCTTGTTTACGCTCCATACACACTCTCGTCACTGTACGCTATATACAGGAAGAAGTCTTCTTCATGATGTTCCTGGAGATAGAAAAGAAGAAAATACCAACTTGGTTATCAAAAGAAAGATAAGAAATACATGAGCATAGTGATCAAGATTATAAGAACCTTTCATGGGAAGGGAATTCCAACAAGAGGTATGTGTTTTTATCGGAACCGAGGCTATGCCGAGGTTCTGATTAAAACACATGCCGAGGGTTGGAATTCCCTATCTGAACCGAATACCCATTACAGTTCTTTTTCTTGCATATCATTGACGTCGCCAATAAGTAACGTTTTACATGTGTTTTTTTCGCACAATGATGTCTTTCATCTGTTCACGTTATTGACGTCATTAGTGATTCGCATGACTCTTATCTTTACCCATAAAGATAAGACTTTCCATCCCCCATGTAAAACGCAGGCACCCGTATCTGGTATGCAAGAAAGTGGCATCCAGAAGGCTTCAACATCAACAAAATTATTAAGGAATATTGGCTGACCATCTTTGAAAAATCCAGATTGATGGCAGGGTTTTCAATAAGCTTTGATTGAGCAGGCCATTTTATAATTTGAGGAGGCACCACGCATGCTAGGGGGGTTCGGGTGCATGCTCCCCTGAATTTTTTTTCCCACCTAAACGTCATTTCCTGCATTCTGAGCGATTCTAGGGAGGTTAAAAACAATATTTTTTGTACTGTTAAGCACCTTAAAATGGGCAATATTAAGAAGAGATTTTTTTTTTACCTTTTAAAAGCTAATATCATATTAAATAAATATGTCGGACATCTTTTGATAATACTTATCCTATTCCGATCCAGACTACAGAATGGCAAACTTAACTTTTAAAAACAGTTTTCTTCATATAAACATATATACAATGTTCTTTGATGAGTCTTTTTTGTACTGACTTTAGAAATAAGCTTTACCAGCCCAAACTGATCAACTAATATCAACCCTAACAGGGACTAACATCAGCTGAATAAAGAGAATTTTAGATAATAATTATAATAAAGGATATTGGAAAGATATCACATGTGGAAAATAGCAACACTTGTATGTTGAACACGTATATATTTGTTAACATCATGGCAAAATATTTCTAACACAGAAATAAGTATAATAAAGCAATCCTTAATATTGAATGCTTTATCAGACATGTGTATTAAAGGAAATATATTGAAGAAATGATAATATCAATTTATGTAGAACACACTTATGACCAACATAATGCCAAATGGATCGTCTCCCTCTGCTGGCAGATGCTATTAAACTTGATGTTTATTTCAGTACTGTTTTATACATATATTTTGTTAATTTTGCCCATTTCATAATTATTGTTCTTTGTACATCATTGTATTGATAAGAAATAAAATGTTAAAAACATATCAGCACAGACTAACTAATATCAGGCTCAACTCTAACATACTAATATCTGCCCAGACTAACTAATATCAACCTTGACAGTGACTGACCAACTAATATCAGCCCAGACTGACTTACGAGCCCCGACTATCAAATATCAGCAAGATCAGCCCAGACTGACTAACTGAAACAACACTGATAGTGACCGACAAACTTATATCAGCTCTGACCGTTGACCAACTAATATCAAATTAATCAACCATGACTGATCATCATCAAGTTACTAATATCAACCCTGACTGACCAGGTAATATCAACCCTGATCATTCAGCTAAAATCAATCCTGACTGGTCAATTAATGTCAGCCCTGATTAATAGGTAATATCAACCATACCATGACTGATCAACCAACTAATATCCGCCTAGACCGACTAATATTAATGCTGACTCAGACTGACAAAATAATACCAGCGGAGACGACTAACTTACTTGACTGATCAACTAATATCATAATCAACCCTGACTAAAAAATCCAATATCAACCATGACTGTCTGATCAGCTAATATCGACTGACCAACTTATATCAACCCTGACTAACAAATATCAGCTCTGAGGCTGACTAACTAATATCAGCCCTGATTGATAAACTCATTAATAATTTAATAGTCTGGTTGACAGAAGTCATCATCATCTGAATAGTCACTGCCCGAATCATCATTATTGACCAGCATTTCCTTCAAAGCATGGCTGACTTCAGCCCTGATGTCAAGGCTGCATCCCCTCGGCCTCCCCTTACATGCAAATATCATCCCTTCCCCTGGCATGCCTAAATATTCATAACTTTCACATCTGGTCAACTTCCGGTAGGTTGAGATATTCAGTAGGTGAAAATAAAGGGGTTTACTCGGACTTTATCCTCAAACTCTATATGAAAAATGAAAACATTAGACCATGATTTAAATTAAATGTATCCATATTGCTGTTTTAAAATCGACAACACCAAAAGAAGATACATAGATGTACACAAAAAATAAAGCTTTTAATATAATTATCACTATAAACTAATTTTATAAAGGGCTAAAGTCAGTTGAGCACCAACGATAAACACCGAGTTTACCACCTACCAGAATGTGGAGGTGTTTTATTTTATTGATTACTGATTGGTCAATTTATTTTGATGATGTCATGTGAAAGTTATGAATAGCTCCAAAATGGCAATGTCCGATTTCAAATCCAAACTGGCAATGTCCGATTTCAAAAAAAAATTGGGCTTTTTATTATTTTATATTTTGTGTCAGGTCAAAAGTTTGGTTGAAGACAGAATGACGAAAAGGGGTGGGTGGGGTACATCATTTATCCTAATGATGCACCTCCCCTTTTCCGTGAGATAGATTATAATAAATAGATCAATGAAAAGTTTCGTACCTTACACCTCTAAGTATCTCTCTCGACAAACCATTTTTGACAACCACGATCAATTTCGCCCGATCTCTGCTCAAAAACTTAGATCCGAATTCCCGTTTGTGCGTTACTATGTTCGCGTGTTGTTTTTTTTACGGCGAAAAAGTATTTCAGACGCGATGAATAAGAAAAGAACAAACAAACAATAGCTTCAACATATTTAATAGTAAACTCAAACACCGGAACGTTCTGCTTTTTTCTTACTTCCAACAACTTGGGTGAACAAATCGTTTATTTTTCTTTTTTTGACAGTTTTACCCGACATTTTTCAAGGTTCTGTGATACATGTTATCAAGTTCGCGATTGGACAATCATAAAGAATCGACCCAGGTTCGACCAATGGTATTGTGGTTTACATACTGGACCGCTTATACAAGTTAATATGAAACACGAATGCAAAGAAAAATAATATTGTTGTCATCACCGGAGATGCCGATTTTAATTTTTTCGGAGATTTGAGCCGGCCCAAACCTCATTTGAAACGGTCATTTTGGCCGGCGGCCGGCTCTTATTGAAAACCCTGGATGGGATATATTTTCAACCAAATACATATTAGAAAGAATACTTATATATGGCAGAAATTCTGACCTTTATATCAGAAAGAGAGTTTGGTACAATTTCAAATTTGTTTATTTTTTATGTGGAACAAATTGGTCCATAGAGTACTAGTCCATTTATCCAGCGAGTGCACTGACACATATGAAAAGCGCGCAATTACATTGAAAAATAAAACGGGGTATGGCGAAACATTCTGATGAAGTTCATTTGATTGCATTTATATATTGGTATTTGGTTTGGACCATTTTTGTTCGAATATAGGAATGAAAAGTTAGTATTCAAAATATTCACACAATTGTGTTCAACACATCCACAAGTATAGTTGCCAGGTTATAATATTTTGGCAGAGAAAGTCTGTCAAAGTCACCATACTGACATCATACTGACAAGGCTTAACATATACACAGTTATTAATGCAGTATTGTAGTTCTAAGCATTTTTAAAAATATTTATCAAATTTAAAAATATGCCCGCAAAAAATATAACAAATCAACTTATCACGTAACTTACGGTGTGGGAGTGGAATAACACCATTCTATATTTTCGATATACCACTTGTTATATAAGTATGTAAATAAGCCTAGTATGCGCTGTCAAAAAGGGGATAATGACTATGATCCCAGTGGTCGAAATTAGCACAAGCCCGCAAGCCCGAGACTGGTAAAATGCCTGCCGGGCTTATCCAATATTCAAGAACACAAGCTCGACGGGCTTGTTGATTTGCCGCTCGTATTGACGAGTGAAATTCGAATCCGGACGAGTGAAATTCATGAAGCGTTCGTCCGAGAGGACGAGTAACATTTTAGTAGAAAAATAAACAACAAAGAAAATAGTTATTACATAGTTTATTAAGCGATTAAATGCAGTAAATAGTCGCAACTCTGTTTATTCAGCAATAAAATGTCAACCGGATATGGTGAAATTGACACATTTCCATTTTGGGACATTTTAAAATGCAGCTCCCGTTCTAATTTCACGAAGCGCCGAACGTTAAGGTATTTGAATGTTATACAAATAACCCTTTCACGGGGGAAATCTTCAAGGTTACTAGTCGCCTAAAAGTCCAGGGCCTTCAGGAAGGGGAATTGCAAAAAGTATGCTGTTTTCCTGTATTGGAGTTAAACATTTTGTAATAAATATATAAAAAAAAATTTAAGGGACTTTTTCACAGGAAAAGGGGAAAAACATATACCATGCCAGAGTAACTGTAATGGCCATGAGCAGACTAGTGAACTATAGACTATGAATATGAATATAGTCATCTATAACACTGGTCAAAGTTTCATAATTTTCATTGATTTATATAAAGAACAAGAAATGTCACAGTGTGACAAATGCCCCCGACCCGAAGTGACCTGTCAGTGTGACCTTGACCTTGGAGCAATATGAAACCAACAGATATATTTAAAAATAAAAAAAAATCTAAAAAAAAATCAAATCAAACAATAACAAGAGGTCAATGACCTTGAAGCTCTACTGATTGATTTTGATTTCAGGAAGTAGTCGCTACAGACTAGTTTTTTGAAAATCTATTTTTAACTGTGGCGGCCATCTTGAATTTCCGGCCGACCTGAAATTTTGCTAGGATCAATAAGACATTAAGAGCAACATTCCTGTGAAGTTTCATGAAAATCCGTCAAGTAGTTTCAGATAAGTAGTCGCTACAAGTTTTCATATATAACTCTATGTAAACAAAGATGGCCGCTGGCAGCCATGTTTAACGTCAAATCAAAACGATTTTCGACAAGAACCAACATCATGTCATACTGATCATTTTAGAAAAAGTCCCATATCAATATCTCTTATTGTTTTGAAGAAGTAGTCGCTACAAACTTATTTATTTTAAATCTATTTTTAGCTGTGGCGGCCATCTTGAAT
The DNA here is from genome assembly GCA_037043455.1 of Cyrtodaria siliqua. Taxonomy (NCBI): domain Eukaryota; kingdom Metazoa; phylum Mollusca; class Bivalvia; order Adapedonta; family Hiatellidae; genus Cyrtodaria; species Cyrtodaria siliqua. The sequence continues at coordinate 18,846 of JAWPHD010021052.1, read as the reverse complement.
TTCCGGCCGACCTGAAATTTTTCTAGGATCAACTAGACATCAAGAGCAACATTCCTGTGAAGTTTCATGAACATCCGTCAAGTAGTTTCAGAGGAGTAGTCGCTACAAGTTTTTACTATATAACTCTATGTAACCAAAGATGGCCACTGGCAGCCATGTTTAACGTCAAATCAAAATAATTTTCCACAAGGATCTACATCATGTCATGCTGATCATTTCAGAAAAAGTCTCATATCAATATCACTTATAGTTTTCAAGAAGTAGTCGCTACAAACTTATTTTTTAAAAATCTAATTTTAGCTGTGACGGCCATCTTGAATTTCCGGCCGACCTGAAATTTTTCTAGGATCAATTAGACATCAAGAGCAATATTCCTGTAAAGTTTCATGACAATCCGCCAAGTAGTTTCAGAGGAGTAGTCGCTACAAGTTTTTACTATATAACTCTATGTAAACAAAGATGGCCGCTGGTAGCCATGTTTAACGTTGAATCAAAACGATTTTTGACTAGGATCAACATCACGTAATGCTGATCATTTTAGAAAAAGTCCCATATCAATATCACTTATAGTTTTCAAGAAGTAGTCGCTACAAACTTATTTTTTAAAAATCTATTTTTAGCTGTGACGGCCATCTTGAATTTCCGGCCGACCTGAAATTTTTCTAGGATCAATTAGACATCAAGAGCAACATTCCTGTAAAGTTTCATGACAATCCGCCAAGTAGTTTCTGAGGAGTAGTCGCTACAAGTTTTTACTATATAACTCTATGTAAACAAAGATGGCCGCTGGAAGCCATGTTTAACGTTGAATCAAAACGATTTTTGACTAGGATCAACATCATGTCATGCTGATCATTTAAGAAAAAGTCCCATATCAATATCACTTATAGTTTTCAAGAAGTAGTCGCTACAAACTTGTATTTTAAAACTCTATTTTTAGCTTTGGCGGCCATCTTGGATTTCACATCAACATGAATTTTTGCTAGGATCAACTAGACTTTATGGGCAACATTTCTGTAAAGTTTCATGAAAATCCATTCAGTAGTTTCAGAGGAGTAGTCGCTACAAAAAAAGTTTACGGACAGACAGACGGACGGACGACGGACGCCGCACCACGGCATAAGCTCTGCTGATCTCTGATCAGTAGAGCTAAAAATCAAATAAAATAAAATTAAAAAAGAAATTTAAAAAAAAAAATCAATTTTTTTATCACGATAAGACGTCTTTTTGTGGTGAGCAATTGTGCGCAGTTATTTGAAAATCTGTTGGTTATTGTCCGAGTTATGAAGCGGAGACGATTGTATAGACAAACGGATTTTGAACTTTGATCTCTAAGTGTGACCTTGACCTTGGAGCCACAGACCTGGATTTTGTGCGCGACACGATGTCTTGTTGTGGTGAGCAATTGTCCGCAGTTATTTGAAAATCCATCCATTATTGTCAGAGTTATGAAGCGGACACGATTGTACACGCGAACGGACACAGTGCGATTACTATTGCCACCCTTCGGGGGATAAAAATTGGCATGAGCATCCTATCCTACGCTGCATTTTCATAGCCTGCGTTCATAAAATGTGTAAATATATATGTAAGCTGCTTAGCAGATAAGCAAATATATCCTGTCCTAACATAAAACATTTACGGATGATGTACAGTAGTTTATAATAATAATTATACAACACTAGTGTGTTTTTAGAACAGACTGACAGTCACATCACTGTTGCAGTTGCATACGATCAAACTGAAGGATATTTTTGTGATTTTAAAGCTAAACACACATCGCTTTAAAGAACAAAGAATTATCTCTCATATTACCTTCAAATGATACCTCTATTATACTAACTTAATAAAGTATTATGTACTTTTCTCAAAACAAATATATTAACGATATCTATATTTTCATTACAGTTGATCAATTCGTAAGACGGTGCGCAACACACATGCATGAAAAAAGAGGCCCAAGAGGCCCTGTATCGCTCTACTGACTATATGGAGTCTGTGGTAGGGAACACAACATTGATATGCCCAACTAGGCTTAGTACAGATCATTCCTGCCAAGTTTCACTGAAATCCAGCCAGGGGTTCAGGAAAACTGGTCCGGGTAAAGTTTGTGCATAAGATGCCATAACTATCAAAAATCATTCAACCGGAACACAGCGATGATATGCGCAACTAGGCTTGGTACTGATCATCCCTGCAAAGTTAAGTTGAAATCCGGCCAGGAGTTTAGGAGAACTAGTCCGGACAAAGTTTGTGTACTAAAACCTTTAAGTCCGCCAAAATCCATTAAACTGTAACACGGCGATGACATGCACAACTAGGCCTGGTATTGATCATCCTAAAATCGCAGAAATCCGGCCATGAGTTCAGAAGAGACTAATTTCGACAAAGTTTGTATAATAAAACCTTTAAAGGGCCATAACTCTGCCAAAATCATTCAACTGGAACACAGCGATGGTATGCACATCTAGGTTGATACTGATCAACTTTGCCAAGATTCGCTGAAATCCGACTAGGGGTTCAGGAGAACTAGTCCAGTGGACCAGACAAAGTTGAAACATATAAAGGGCCACCAAAAATCTTAAAGCCGAAATACGGTGATGATATGCACAACTAGGCTGCAAAGTTTCGTTGAAATTCGGCCAGGGGTTCAGGAGAACTAGTCCAGACAAGGTTTGTGTACTAAAACCGTTAAACACGGTGACAATATGCTTGACATTGATCATCCCTGCAAACGTTCGTTTAAATTTGGCCAATTGAAGTCCCTATCGTCTTAACAAGGCAAAATACAGCATTTTTAACTAAATCAAGGGCCATAGCTGTGGTATTACTAATCCAATTTGGCTGGTTTTCGAACCTGTCTGAGCCTTCCTTGATATTAGCAACCTGGTAAAGTTTGGCAAAGATCGGATGAAAAATGAAAGCTCTATTACCATCTAAACGAGGCAAAATACAGCACCTTTAACTAAATCAGGGGCCGTAACTCTGGTGCAAATAGTCTGATCTCGCTGGTTTTCGAACTTGTCTCTTGTCTGAGTTTTCATTAATATTAATAATCTGTGAAAGTTTGGTAAAGATCAAATAATAAATAAAGGTGCTAGGGTGGTCACAAGACAGAAAATGGCATTTTTCAGCAAAACAGAACCACAACAGTTTCTCCGGTGTTACTGATCCGATCTGGCTGGTTTTAGAACTTGTCCGAGCTTTCATTGATATTAACGTGGGCAAGTTTGGTAAAGATCAAATAATAAATGAAGGTGCTAGGGAGTTTACAAGGCAGAATATGACATTTACTGATCCAAACAGCCAAACAAGGGCCATAACTCCGGTGAAACTAATCCAACCTGGCTGGTTTCGAACTTGTCTGAGCTTTCATTGATATAAAGACACTGGCTAAGTTTCATAAAGATCCGATTAATAATGAAGGCCCTAGAGTGTTCACAAGGCAAACGTTAACGGACGGCGGACGGAGGACAACTCGTAGGCCCACAAAAATACAATAAAATATATTCTGCAATTTTTTCCAGTTAATTATTATGGTCCAAATATTGTGGCGGTCCCGTTTTATCACGCATCACAAAAATTATACGTCAATTTTTACGGCAAGTGTTCTTAAATATGGGGCAAGTGACATTATGTGCAGGGCAAGTGACTGCCTTTTCCAAATATTTCCAAACCCTGCTGTCATGTACAACAGGACTTTCTATTTCTGACTGAATACTAACCTGATATAGTGAACCCATTGTTGCACTTGTTGGTGGAATTACATTGTTGACAAAAAAGAAGAGGGCATCTTCGGGTCTCAAGTGTATTCGTTTTCTGATGAGGAAATAGAACTGGCCAACTGTCAGATCTGAGGGTACCAGGTACTTCTTCTTGTCAAGGTCTCCTACTCTAGCTTTAGGTGCCTTCTCTACAATTACCTGTGAAAATAAAAAGTTAAACAATGATACAGACATATGTATCCGATTTTTAGGTGAAGGGGTATAAAACCAGCCCCTGAACCCTCACGATCCCCATACCGTCTACTAAAATGATAAAGATGTATCATGAGCATGATGAGCCTTCGAAATTAGCCGGTAGGCTGAAAATCATGTCGGGTGTGTAAATTTTGCAAGATGAAATGATCGGGCATGTTCAAAATTAGGATCAATACCGCGATGTAAACCCGACTGATAATGAACTGAAGGTAATGCAGACGTTAGTGATTAAAAAAAAAACTTATAAAATAAACAGAACCCGTAATTTTCAGACCCAAAAACTGAGAATAAAGTGTCAAAAACAAACCAAGTTCTTTATTTTATTTAATTATTTGGGACATTATTCTAGTACAGAAAATGTAACTTTCTGTGGCAATATAAAATAACACTCAAATTACACTTCGGGTCAGTAGAAATGGGTTTGGGCTAGTCATTTTTTGCAAGCTAGTCACATGCCCAATGGGCTAGTAGCTAAAATGTTTCTCGTAAAGACTGTATAATTACTAAAATAACTGTTAGTTGTTGATTATTTCAGTTTTTATACATTGATATTAAAGCAATGTATTGTTAGAAAGTATTTGGTTGCTTAAACACACACATGCAATGGCAAAATAATTCACATCGTATCATTCTCAAACCAGGGTATAAAACCCAATCCCATACAGGCCTCGACACTATTAAACGGGGTCCCGGGATCCCGAGGACACTAAATTTTGAGGAGGGACACCAATTTTGCCAAGTTTGGTATTCCGACGGGCTCCTCGATTTCTGGGAGTGGAAATATTAAAATCTGCAACAAAAACTGTTCAATTAAATTGAAGTTGCATTGTTTATGAATACATTTACTTCTAAATGCGGAAACCCAGGGTGGAGCAGGCCTGACTACTCTAAATACTCATCTCTCGAGACAAAATTCTCAATGGTTTACATTTTGGACCTAAGGTGACGTGACTGTCACAAGCGCCATCTGGTGAGATTCAATGCTGGGTATGCACATGCCTTATCAAATGAGGTAAGGTATAGCTAAAGAACTGACTAATCGCAGCGTACGTTACAATCAGAGTAACCCGTGTTAAAATTGTGACCTGACTGAAAATTATGACTTGATCTGCTTTCAAACTCTTTTTCAAATTTAATAAGATGTATCAAATAATTAAGAGTTGTTGTCTTAATTCTTCGAGAAGACTAATTTTATGGCATTCAAAACACGTATCATAAACAAAAGTTTATAGATGATACGTAATTGAGCTATTCTGATCCATTTTCTGGTATTGAAAAACGTGGTAATGTATAAAAAATATTTTGTAGCTGACGACTTTTCGATCAAATTTCGGTGATAATTTTCCGGACGAAGAAAGTGTGATAGCATAGTAGTTCAGATAGTACATGATTTCGGATACAGAGAACTTTGTTGTAACATCAGCAAAACTGTACTGTGTTGTGTTTAGCTTTAACAAATGGGGGAATAAATACATTGGTTCCTATAGGCAGTATGGAGAATAAGCATCATAGGAAGGTATTTTAAATAAGTGTGAGCTTAAAATTTACAAATTGATAGAAGGAAGAGCATTGAGTAAAAGACATGCAATAATCCATGTAGGACCTATATACATTTGTATTCTTCTATCCATGTGTCATAAGGAGTGACTGAATAAAGCAATCCACACTATTAATGTGAAATGTGATTTTTATGGAGGGAGGTCACTTCTGACTGAATTCCAATCTAAGTTTGAACTCTTTAAAGCAGGGACATGTCATGGTCAATAATCATCGGGAATTAAATCCTTGTCAATGTTACATGCAGCTCAGCATTTTCCAAACACTTTGTTGCAAAACAGCATACTGAATGCTTTTAAATTTCGGGTCATGATATTCTTTATATACAGGGCTGTACAAATCATATAGCCCGACGCCCGGGACTAGTCCAAAACCAAAGTCGGGCGTGTCACTTTTTCAAAGATGTCAGTCCCGGACTAGTCCAATTTTAAAAAAAGAGAAAGTCGGGCATGTCACTGTTTTAAAGATTTCAGTCCCAGATTTGTCCAGTTAACAAAGTCGGCCACCTGTCATAAAACAACCCCAGCACACTTCTCAACGTAATCCTTTAATTGCACTCGCTTACGTAATGCAATTAGCATCCACAGCGGCGATCAGTGATTGCCCCGGGCAGTTTTATCAACAATTAACCATGCCGGAAGTACCGCCTCCAAATTACTTTGACAGTCGGCATTGTCGACAGTATCCAATCAATTGACCCGATCTATTTTAATCCAGACCCGCTAGACAATGAAATGAATACTACACATGTTCGTCACGTGATTACCTGTTCGTCACGTGGTGAGCTGAAAATGGCGATACACTGAAACAATAACACGTTGATTAATTAGCAATCAGGCCGATTTGTCGGCAAACTTTCGATGAGTAAAGAAACTAAGGACGTTTGATAATGGAAGTATGTTTGATATGAAATGGTAGGTGTGATTTGTTTTTATTGTTTCTCAGTGTATTGTTGAGCGTAATTGTAACAGACATGAAAGGTGGGTGGGGTAACGGTTTGTGCATAGTGTACTAATTACGTTCGAAGAATTGAGTTGTCAAAAAAATGAAATAAAAACAAAACGAACTGATATACATAATCAGTTTGATTTTCGTATTTGGCAGTGCTAATGTTTACATTTCAAAATGAGTTTGTTGAACTTTTTCAGTGTTAAAAATAGGGAAAATATGAAAGCGAAAGTGAAAGTAAAAATAAAAAGGAAAAATGAAGAATGTGATGCACAGCCAATCAAAAAGTCAAACTCATCTGGTGTAGTGGACAAAAACATAAAAATAAAATGTTTATATTGATTCACATGTTATTTATTTTTTGCATTAGGTAAAATGGTAATAAAGTTAAGAATCTCATCTGTAGCCCCTTACCTGTATAAAGTTATGACTTTTTTTCTCTACTACATTAAATGATTATCTGAACTATAATATGAAACTCAATATCTATACTGAAATTTGAAAATGCAGATGTGATTCTTACTATTCCTACTGTTTCACCCAATGACAGTCTACAATCTATCAGTATATAGACTATACCACAGAAACATACACTTCCCAAAACTGCTAACTACACCGCTCACGTTTTGGGTTATATATATCGATGGGTTGAATGTTTTTCAATAAAATAAAAAGGAAATACCAATTCAATCATTTTTACATCATTTCATTTTATTTTTTTCATGGGCAATGCTAGAACTAAACCACAATAAGCAATTACAAACGACCCATGTAAACACTAAAGTCACACTTTTCCCATATCTACATGTAGATATGGGAAAAGTGTGACTTTAGTGTTATGTAGATATGGGAAAAGTGTGACTTTAGTGTTTACATGGGTCGTTTGTAATTGCTTATTGTGGTTTAGTTCTAGCATTGCCCATGAAAAAAATAAAATGAAATGATGTAAAAATGATTGAATTGGTATTTCCTTTTTATTTTATTGAAAAACATTCAACCCATCGATATATATAACCCAAAACGTGAGCGGTGTAGTTAGCAGTTTTGAGAAGTGTACATTAATTGTCTGAAGACCAAATAAGGATTGCTTCCTTGACTCAATGACTGTGTATAATGAATTGTAATGAGTATGCAAGACGCAATTTTAACATATTGAGAAATCGAAAGAATTCAGGACTTGTGTCCATTTTTTGGGACTAGTCACAATTTTTTTGGGACTAGTCACTTTTGACAGGGTGACTAGTCCCGGACTAGTGGCTTAAAAAATTATTTGTACAGCCCTGATATAAATCAATGAAAATTATGAAACTTTGATGAGTATTATAGATGACTATATTCATATTCTATAGTTAACTACAGTCTGATCATGGCCATTACAGTTACTCTGGCATGGTATATATTTCCCCCCTTTTCCTGTGAAAAATTCCCATCTTAAAAAATAAAAATACATTTTTTTTATTAGAAAATGTTAAACTCCAATACAGGAAAACAGTATACTTTTTTCAATTCCCCTTCCTGAAGGCCCTGGCCCCAGTCATCTAAAAGCTGATGTATAACATCAAATACTGTTGACTTAAATTGCAGTTTATCGCTGAATAAACTGAGTTGCGACTATTTACTGCATTTAATCGCTTAATAAACTTTGTAAGAACTATTTTCTTTGTTGTTGTTTTCTACTGAAATGTTACTCATTCTCTCGGACGACCGATTCATGGGTTTCACTCGTCCGGATTCGAATTTCAATCATCGATACGAGTGGAATTTTCGTGCCCTGGTGTGTGTCAGTGCATGTCAGTAAGATAAAAGTAAAAGTGTGAAAGGAAAGGACAAGTGTTGGAGTAAAAGATAATAGAAATTATCATGCTTAGTAGTGTGAAATAAGGTAAAGGGTTAAAAACAGTGTTTGCTCTCTACGGAATGGGGTGATCTAGAGATCTTACCGCCACCTTGAATTTGTCTAAGGTTGGCAGCATAACCACGCTAGATGGAAACCGGTTCCATTGAAATACAGCCAGTGGGAAGAAAGAATACTTGTAGAAGTTAAAGTTGGTGTGGATTTGGCAGTACGAGAGTGGTTCTTCATTCGACCATCTCGAGCTTGTTTATGTTAGTCTGTGTGTACGGGCTCCAGGCTGTTGAGGCATACTCTAGCTTTTTTCTTTTCTTTCTTTCTATGGTTTATAGTCACTCTACCATGTGAGCCCCCGGGAAGAATCCCCATATACTCTAGCTGGCGTCTTACTACGGTTTTATATAGGCTGTTTCCTCTAGCTGGCGTCTTACTACGGTTTTATATAGGCTGTTTCGCGTACGCCTTGGTGTTTGACCTTTATATTTCTTTTCAGAAACCCTAGAGTTTTATTAGCCATTGCTATAATAGCAATGTATACAAACTAAAATAATCAACAATTACTTTTTTATGTAGTTATTTTACACTTTTAATAGACGGTGCGGGATTCGGAAGTGGTTTGTATACCCGGGGTATTACTCCTTCTTTTTAGGTTTCATCCGAATACTGTACAAGTTTTTACAAAATTTCATCAGCATTTCTAACCAAATTGGGGATCGAATTAGAACTATAACGTGTTTGGAAGATAAATACGTAAATTAACTTGCACTTGAACAAAAAGCACATACAAATAAGCAGTATAATATGAAGTAATGGAAGAAAACAAAAGAGAAAATGGCTGCGTAAATATTTACAGAATGGGGAAATCCAGACTTACGGGAACTCGATCCGGATACTTCTTGCGGATCTTTTCTCCCTCTGCCCGTCTCTTCTCAAACGGATGCTCTTCCTTGTATTCCCACTTCATTTTCTCTGACGTTCAGCCGCTGATTTTCAGGAACAGAACCTTTGTTTTGTTGACAATTTTCGGATATGTCACAACACAATGTTTACACTAGAGTTGATTATGCGTCTTTGGAACTATTTTCATACGCGGTCAAAATGTAATCCCGAAATCATGACAAAGCAAAAAAGAAACGTATATGAGATTCTTTTTGAGTTGTTATATAAATAAAATGTGTATAAAGTTTGACTAACAAGCTCCTATTTCAAGTATTGCACTTCTACAATAAATACAAAAATTAATATGCGGAATGATTTCATAGTCACGAGACGTGTGACATCATGTCTCCGCAAGTCATCGGTCATCTCCGTAATTGCTAAATTTAGTAACAGAACGCAAACAATAAGCACGTGACTCTTTTTGGGGGCTGAGGCGGGATGTTGGTGGTGATGGTGTTGGGTGGGTGGGGTTGTGGGGGTGGGGCGTTTAGTAAGCGTGGAAGAATTAATTTGATTATAGTCACTTACTCCCTATGTAACTACTTACTCCCTATGTAACAGCAAGCATATATATATATATATATCTATAACTACAGTAAAGGTAACGTCGATCTGCCAAATTTGGACCACAGGCACCCGGCACAGAGCTAGGATAGTAAAAGATGGATTTGAGTGGTTAAAATATTAATTAATTGAGTTCTGGACCCCCAAAAAATGTTAAGAATATAATATATATACATATATATAACCATTTTTTTGGGGTCCAGAACTCAATTAATTAATATTTTAACCATTTTTTGGGGGTCCAGAACTCAATTAATTAATATTTTAACCACTCAAATCCATCTTTTACTATCCTAGCTCTGTGCCGGGTGCCTGTGATTTGGACCATCAATCAAGGAGAAACGGCTTAGGCCACGTAGGAAGTGAAATAAGCCTATTACTCTTTTTTTATTAATTGTTTGATCGATTTTCTTTTTGAACAAAAATGTAGGGTAGGAGGAGGATAAAAAAATAAAAAGGACAATTGTTTTCATCTGCAAAAATTCTAGGATATAGATCTAATCGTCGTTTTTTTTTTAATTGTTTGAAAACACACAACAACATTTTTTTCAGTTTTGCAAACTTTTAGGGTAGGAGGGTCGGTAATTCTAAAAAAAGAAGAGAACACTGTAGTATACATGAAGAAGGGAACACTGCAGTATACATGAATAAGAGAACACTGCAGTATATATGAAGAAGGGAACACTGCAGTATACATGAAGAAGAGAACAATGCGGTATACATGAAGACTGAGGTATACATGAAGAAGGGAACACTGCAGTATACATATAGAAGAGAACACTGCAGTATACATGAAGAAGGGAACACTGTAATATACATGAAGAAGGGAACTATGCATTATACATGAATAAGGGAACACTGCAGTATACACGAAGAAGAGAACACTGCAGTAAACATGAAGAAGAGAACCACGCAGTATAGGCCTACATAAAGAAGAGATCACTGCAGTATACATGAAGAAGAGAACACTGCAGTATATATGAAGAAGAGAACACTGCAGTATACATGAAGAAGGGAACACTGCAGTATATATGAAGAAGAGAACACTTCAGTGTACACGAAGAAGAGAACACTACAGTATACATGAAGAAGAGAACACTGCAGTATATATGAAGAAGAGAACACTACAGTTTACATGAAGAAGGGAACACTGCAGTATACATGAAGAAGAGAACAATGCGGTATACATGAAGACTAAGGTATACATGAAGAAGGGAACACTGCAGTATACATGAAAAAGAGAACACTGCAGTATACATGAAGGGAACACTGCATTATACATGAATAATGGAACACTGCAGTATTCACGAAGAAGAGAACACAGCAGTATACATGAAGAAGAGAACACTGCAGTATACATGAAGACGAGAACACTGCAGTATATATGAATAAGGGAACACTGCAGTATGCATGAAGAAGAGAACACGGCAGTATACATGAATAAGAGAACACTGCAGTATACATGAAGACGAGAACACTGCAGTATATATGAAGAAGGGAACACTGCAGTATACACGAAGAAGAGAACACTGCAGTATACATGAAGACGAGAACACTGCAGTATATATAAAGAAGGGAACACTGCAGTATGCATGAAGAAGAGAACACTGCAGTATACATGAAGAAGAGAACAATGCGGTATACATGAAGAAGAGAACAATGCGATATACATGAAGACTGAGGTATACATGAAGAAGGGAACACTGCAGTATACATGAAAAAGAGAACACTGCAGTATACATGAAGGGAACACTGCATTATACATGAATAATGGAACACTGCAGTATTCACGAAGAAGAGAACACAGCAGTATGCATGAAGAAGAGAACACTGCAGTATACATGAAGAAGAGAACACTGCAGTATACATGAAGAAGAGAACACTGCAGTATACATGAAGAAGGGAACACTGCAGTATACATGAAGAAGAGAACACTGCAGTATACATGAAGGGAACACTGCATTATACATGAATAAGGGAACACTGCAGTATACACGAAGAAGAGAACACTGCAGTATACATGAAGACGAGAACACTGCAGTATATATGAAGAAGAGAACACTGCAGTATACACGAAGAAGAGAACACTGCAGTATACATGAAGACGAGAACACTGCAGTATATATGAAGAAGGGAACACTGCAGTATGCATGAAGAAGAGAACACGGCAGTATACATGAAGAAAAAAAAACGACGATTAGATCTATATCCTAGAATTTTTGCAGATGAAAACAATTGTCCTTTTTATTTTTTTATCCTCCTCCTACCCTACATTTTTGTTCAAAAAGAAAATCGATCAAACAATTAATAAAAAAAGAGTAATAGGCTTATTTCACTTCCTACGTGGCCTAAGCCGTTTCTCCTTGATTGATGGTCCAAATCACAGGCACCCGGCACAGAGCTAGGATAGTAAAAGATGGATTTGAGTGGTTAAAATATTAATTAATTGAGTTCTGGACCCCCAAAAAATGGTTAAAATATTAATTAATTGAGTTCTGGACCCCAAAAAAATGGTTATATATATGTATATATATTATATTCTTAACATTTTTTGGGGGTCCAGAACTCAATTAATTAATATTTTAACCACTCAAATCCATCTTTTACTATCCTAGCTCTGTGCCGGGTGCCTGTGGTCCAAATTTGGCAGATCGACGTTACCTTTACTGTAGTTATAGATATATATATATATATATGCTTGCTGTTACATAGGGAGTAAGTAGTTACATAGGGAGTAAGTGACTATAATCAAATTAATTCTTCCACGCTTACTAAACGCCCCACCCCCACAACCCCACCCACCCAACACCATCACCACCAACATCCCGCCTCAGCCCCCAAAAAGAGTCACGTGCTTATTGTTTGCGTTCTGTTACTAAATTTAGCAATTACGGAGATGACCGATGACTTGCGGAGACATGATGTCACACGTCTCGTGACTATGAAATCATTCCGCATATTAATTTTTGTATTTATTGTAGAAGTGCAATACTTGAAATAGGAGCTTGTTAGTCAAACTTTATACACATTTTATTTATATAACAACTCAAAAAGAATCTCATATACGTTTCTTTTTTGCTTTGTCATGATTTCGGGATTACATTTTGACCGCGTATGAAAATAGTTCCAAAGACGCATAATCAACTCTAGTGTAAACATTGTGTTGTGACATATCCGAAAATTGTCAACAAAACAAAGGTTCTGTTCCTGAAAATCAGCGGCTGAACGTCAGAGAAAATGAAGTGGGAATACAAGGAAGAGCATCCGTTTGAGAAGAGACGGGCAGAGGGAGAAAAGATCCGCAAGAAGTATCCGGATCGAGTTCCCGTAAGTCTGGATTTCCCCATTCTGTAAATATTTACGCAGCCATTTTCTCTTTTGTTTTCTTCCATTACTTCATATTATACTGCTTATTTGTATGTGCTTTTTGTTCAAGTGCAAGTTAATTTACGTATTTATCTTCCAAACACGTTATAGTTCTAATTCGATCCCCAATTTGGTTAGAAATGCTGATGAAATTTTGTAAAAACTTGTACAGTATTCGGATGAAACCTAAAAAGAAGGAGTAATACCCCGGGTATACAAACCACTTCCGAATCCCGCACCGTCTATTAAAAGTGTAAAATAACTACATAAAAAAGTAATTGTTGATTATTTTAGTTTGTATACATTGCTATTATAGCAATGGCTAATAAAACTCTAGGGTTTCTGAAAAGAAATATAAAGGTCAAACACCAAGGCGTACGCGAAACAGCCTATATAAAACCGTAGTAAGACGCCAGCTAGAGGAAACAGCCTATATAAAACCGTAGTAAGACGCCAGCTAGAGTATATGGGGATTCTTCCCGGGGGCTCACATGGTAGAGTGACTATAAACCATAGAAAGAAAGAAAAGAAAAAAGCTAGAGTATGCCTCAACAGCCTGGAGCCCGTACACACAGACTAACATAAACAAGCTCGAGATGGTCGAATGAAGAACCACTCTCGTACTGCCAAATCCACACCAACTTTAACTTCTACAAGTATTCTTTCTTCCCACTGGCTGTATTTCAATGGAACCGGTTTCCATCTAGCGTGGTTATGCTGCCAACCTTAGACAAATTCAAGGTGGCGGTAAGATCTCTAGATCACCCCATTCCGTAGAGAGCAAACACTGTTTTTAACCCTTTACCTTATTTCACACTACTAAGCATGATAATTTCTATTATCTTTTACTCCAACACTTGTCCTTTCCTTTCACACTTTTACTTTTATCTTACTGACATGCACTGACACACACCAGGGCACGAAAATTCCACTCGTATCGATGATTGAAATTCGAATCCGGACGAGTGAAACCCATGAATCGGTCGTCCGAGAGAATGAGTAACATTTCAGTAGAAAACAACAACAAAGAAAATAGTTCTTACAAAGTTTATTAAGCGATTAAATGCAGTAAATAGTCGCAACTCAGTTTATTCAGCGATAAACTGCAATTTAAGTCAACAGTATTTGATGTTATACATCAGCTTTTAGATGACTGGGGCCAGGGCCTTCAGGAAGGGGAATTGAAAAAAGTATACTGTTTTCCTGTATTGGAGTTTAACATTTTCTAATAAAAAAAATGTATTTTTATTTTTTAAGATGGGAATTTTTCACAGGAAAAGGGGGGAAATATATACCATGCCAGAGTAACTGTAATGGCCATGATCAGACTGTAGTTAACTATAGAATATGAATATAGTCATCTATAATACTCATCAAAGTTTCATAATTTTCATTGATTTATATCAGGGCTGTACAAATAATTTTTTAAGCCACTAGTCCGGGACTAGTCACCCTGTCAAAAGTGACTAGTCCCAAAAAAATTGTGACTAGTCCCAAAAAATGGACACAAGTCCTGAATTCTTTCGATTTCTCAATATGTTAAAATTGCGTCTTGCATACTCATTACAATTCATTATACACAGTCATTGAGTCAAGGAAGCAATCCTTATTTGGTCTTCAGACAATTAATGTACACTTCTCAAAACTGCTAACTACACCGCTCACGTTTTGGGTTATATATATCGATGGGTTGAATGTTTTTCAATAAAATAAAAAGGAAATACCAATTCAATCATTTTTACATCATTTCATTTTATTTTTTTCATGGGCAATGCTAGAACTAAACCACAATAAGCAATTACAAACGACCCATGTAAACACTAAAGTCACACTTTTCCCATATCTACATAACACTAAAGTCACACTTTTCCCATATCTACATGTAGATATGGGAAAAGTGTGACTTTAGTGTTTACATGGGTCGTTTGTAATTGCTTATTGTGGTTTAGTTCTAGCATTGCCCATGAAAAAAATAAAATGAAATGATGTAAAAATGATTGAATTGGTATTTCCTTTTTATTTTATTGAAAAACATTCAACCCATCGATATATATAACCCAAAACGTGAGCGGTGTAGTTAGCAGTTTTGAGAAGTGTACATTAATTGTCTGAAGACCAAATAAGGATTGCTTCCTTGACTCAATGACTGTGTATAATGAATTGTAATGAGTATGCAAGACGCAATTTTAACATATTGAGAAATCGAAAGAATTCAGGACTTGTGTCCATTTTTTGGGACTAGTCACAATTTTTTTGGGACTAGTCACTTTTGACAGGGTGACTAGTCCCGGACTAGTGGCTTAAAAAATTATTTGTACAGCCCTGATATAAATCAATGAAAATTATGAAACTTTGATGAGTATTATAGATGACTATATTCATATTCTATAGTTAACTACAGTCTGATCATGGCCATTACAGTTACTCTGGCATGGTATATATTTCCCCCCTTTTCCTGTGAAAAATTCCCATCTTAAAAAATAAAAATACATTTTTTTTATTAGAAAATGTTAAACTCCAATACAGGAAAACAGTATACTTTTTTCAATTCCCCTTCCTGAAGGCCCTGGCCCCAGTCATCTAAAAGCTGATGTATAACATCAAATACTGTTGACTTAAATTGCAGTTTATCGCTGAATAAACTGAGTTGCGACTATTTACTGCATTTAATCGCTTAATAAACTTTGTAAGAACTATTTTCTTTGTTGTTGTTTTCTACTGAAATGTTACTCATTCTCTCGGACGACCGATTCATGGGTTTCACTCGTCCGGATTCGAATTTCAATCATCGATACGAGTGGAATTTTCGTGCCCTGGTGTGTGTCAGTGCATGTCAGTAAGATAAAAGTAAAAGTGTGAAAGGAAAGGACAAGTGTTGGAGTAAAAGATAATAGAAATTATCATGCTTAGTAGTGTGAAATAAGGTAAAGGGTTAAAAACAGTGTTTGCTCTCTACGGAATGGGGTGATCTAGAGATCTTACCGCCACCTTGAATTTGTCTAAGGTTGGCAGCATAACCACGCTAGATGGAAACCGGTTCCATTGAAATACAGCCAGTGGGAAGAAAGAATACTTGTAGAAGTTAAAGTTGGTGTGGATTTGGCAGTACGAGAGTGGTTCTTCATTCGACCATCTCGAGCTTGTTTATGTTAGTCTGTGTGTACGGGCTCCAGGCTGTTGAGGCATACTCTAGCTTTTTTCTTTTCTTTCTTTCTATGGTTTATAGTCACTCTACCATGTGAGCCCCCGGGAAGAATCCCCATATACTCTAGCTGGCGTCTTACTACGGTTTTATATAGGCTGTTTCCTCTAGCTGGCGTCTTACTACGGTTTTATATAGGCTGTTTCGCGTACGCCTTGGTGTTTGACCTTTATATTTCTTTTCAGAAACCCTAGAGTTTTATTAGCCATTGCTATAATAGCAATGTATACAAACTAAAATAATCAACAATTACTTTTTTATGTAGTTATTTTACACTTTTAATAGACGGTGCGGGATTCGGAAGTGGTTTGTATACCCGGGGTATTACTCCTTCTTTTTAGGTTTCATCCGAATACTGTACAAGTTTTTACAAAATTTCATCAGCATTTCTAACCAAATTGGGGATCGAATTAGAACTATAACGTGTTTGGAAGATAAATACGTAAATTAACTTGCACTTGAACAAAAAGCACATACAAATAAGCAGTATAATATGAAGTAATGGAAGAAAACAAAAGAGAAAATGGCTGCGTAAATATTTACAGAATGGGGAAATCCAGACTTACGGGAACTCGATCCGGATACTTCTTGCGGATCTTTTCTCCCTCTGCCCGTCTCTTCTCAAACGGATGCTCTTCCTTGTATTCCCACTTCATTTTCTCTGACGTTCAGCCGCTGATTTTCAGGAACAGAACCTTTGTTTTGTTGACAATTTTCGGATATGTCACAACACAATGTTTACACTAGAGTTGATTATGCGTCTTTGGAATATTTCATACGCGTCAAAATGTAATCCCGAAATCATGACAAAGCAAAAAAGAAACGTATATGAGATTCTTTTTGAGTTGTTATATAAATAAAATGTGTATAAAGTTTTGACTAACAAGCTCCTATTTCAAGTATTGCACTTCTACAATAAATACAAAAATTAATATGCGGAATGATTTCATAGTCACGAGACGTGTGACATCATGTCTCCGCAAGTCATCGGTCATCTCCGTAATTGCTAAATTTAGTAACAGAACGCAAACAATAAGCACGTGACTCTTTTTGGGGGCTGAGGCGGGATGTTGGTGGTGATGGTGTTGGGTGGGTGGGTTGTGGGGGTGGGGCGTTTAGTAAGCGTGGAAGAATTAATTTGATTATAGTCACTTACTCCCTATGTAACTACTTACTCCCTATGTAACAGCAAGCATATATATATATATATAATCTATAACTACAGTAAAGGTAACGTCGATCTGCCAAATTTGGACCACAGGCACCCGGCACAGAGCTAGGATAGTAAAAGATGGATTTGAGTGGTTAAAATATTAATTAATTGAGTTCTGGACCCCCAAAAAAATGTTAAGAATATAATATATATACATATATATAACCATTTTTTTGGGGTCCAGAACTCAATTAATTAATATTTTAACCATTTTTTGGGGGTCCAGAACTCAATTAATTAATATTTTAACCACTCAAATCCATCTTTTACTATCCTAGCTCTGTGCCGGGTGCCTGTGATTTGGACCATCAATCAAGGAGAAACGGCTTAGGCCACGTAGGAAGTGAAATAAGCCTATTACTCTTTTTTTATTAATTGTTTGATCGATTTTCTTTTTGAACAAAAATGTAGGCGTAGGAGGAGGATAAAAAAATAAAAAGGACAATTGTTTTCATCTGCAAAAATTCTAGGATATAGATCTAATCGTCGTTTTTTTTTTTAATTGTTTGAAAACACACAACAACATTTTTTTCAGTTTTGCAAACTTTTAGGGTAGGAGGGTCGGTAATTCTAAAAAAAGAAGAGAACACTGTAGTATACATGAAGAAGGGAACACTGCAGTATACATGAATAAGAGAACACTGCAGTATATATGAAGAAGGGAACACTGCAGTATACATGAAGAAGAGAACAATGCGGTATACATGAAGACTGAGGTATACATGAAGAAGGGAACACTGCAGTATACATATAGAAGAGAACACTGCAGTATACATGAAGAAGGGAACACTGTAATATACATGAAGAAGGGAACTATGCATTATACATGAATAAGGGAACACTGCAGTATACACGAAGAAGAGAACACTGCAGTAAACATGAAGAAGAGAACCACGCAGTATAGGCCTACATAAAGAAGAGATCACTGCAGTATACATGAAGAAGAGAACACTGCAGTATATATGAAGAAGAGAACACTGCAGTATACATGAAGAAGGGAACACTGCAGTATATATGAAGAAGAGAACACTTCAGTGTACACGAAGAGAGAGGGTGCGTGGAAGGGGGGGTGGAGGGGGGGGGGGGGGGTGTGGGGGTGAGGGGTGGAGGGGTGGGGGGGGGGGGGGAAGGTGGGGAGGGGGCAGGGGGGAGGGGTGGGGGGAGGAGGGGGAGGGGGGGGAGGGGAGGGTGGGGGGGGGGGGTGTGGGGGGCGGGGGTGGGGGGG